>CAIGQW010055694.1:11733820-11799592 GCA_903798125.1 Danio choprae | reverse complement strand
GTTTTGTGTGTATATTAATATATATTGCGTGTATATATATATATATATATATATATATATATATATATATATATATATATATATAGCATTTGCACTATTTTCAATATTTCCTTTATAATTAACAAATATAATTTATACAGTAAAATAAAATTTGCCAGGCCTATAACTTAGTTATCATTAATGATCTTCAGTAGATTTGCCATTTATAGCTACTATTATAATGTGTTTTATTATTGTTATTTATAGTGCTCATATTTATTTTATGATATAATATATAAATAGATTGCTTATACAAATAATAAAAATGAATATTAACTAAAACATAACGGTAAAAAAACATTTTGCCAATCTAAATATTGTAAAGTCAAGAGCACAAGATGATTTTAAATAAATGATACGTCCTGCATGGTTGATTCCATAATTTGAAAATAAAATAATTTTCATCAAAAATATTCAATAGGCTCTAGCTAACCTACACATAAAAAATATTTGTGAAAAGAGGATAAATTAAAATGTAATCTTTGGTGTTAGATTGATTTTCTTCAGTAGCCTAGATTGGCGAGATTAAATTGGGATTTACGGTTTTTGATTGCCTTTTTAGTGGATGCTAATCACCTATTTATTTTATGCCTATTAAAAAATATATATGATATCTGATGTCGAGCGGCTGGAGGTTAAACTACATAGGCTACAATACAGTAATAAACTTCAGCGATATCAATCATGGTTTCTTGTGCGGGCAGAACCTGGTAGAGTTGCCCTGTTTTCATTGGAGTGGAGCTTCTTCCTGAGAACCTCGTCATGACATCATCGTCATCTGATTCCCGAACAGCTGCAGGAATCCAGTTGCGTTGGAGTGGACGATGGTCATTGCTGCGTACACAGCTCTCCAGACCTCATGCGCTCGAATGACCAGGATTCCTGTGTGGCCAAATTATATCTTGTGTTGTTAGCGTGCTCGTCTCTTTATAATCCATCTTCCAGGCTATTCTGAGGAGCCAGGAGCAGCACTCCCTGAGAATTTAAGACTCGCGCCGTGACCATCTGCTTTGCTTATTTAGAAGCTGTCTTGCATCTACAACTTGTGGATTATGACCCTGGACACTGATTTAATGGATGACCTCGTTGTCGACGTGGTTGGAGAAGGTGGCAAAGAGTCTGGAGACGAACATCTTTCGACCTCCGCTCTCTCTGCATCCGACCAGATTCATAACAAGGACGAGGAGGACCACGTCCCATCTTCCATATGTCCGTCAAGTTCGAGCAAAAGCACCTCGGTGAAACCGCCCTATTCCTACATCGCTTTGATCACCATGGCCATCCTCCAGAGCCCGAAGAAGCGTCTCACCCTCAGCGAGATATGCGACTTCATCAGCCACCGGTTCGTGTACTACCGAGAGAAGTTCCCGGCTTGGCAGAACTCCATACGCCACAATCTCTCCTTAAACGACTGCTTCGTCAAAATGCCACGCGAGCCGGGTAATCCCGGGAAGGGGAATTACTGGACTCTGGATCCCAATTCATCGGATATGTTTGAGAATGGAAGTTTCCTTAGAAGAAGGAAGCGATTTAAACGGCAGCACTTCAAATTTGGTTTGTTCAAAGACCAAGCGCTGCAGCCGAGTGGCTTTCCGAACCTCAGTTACGGCGCGTACGGGCTCAGGGCGTCCTGCGCGCACTTACCAGCTCTGGATGTCTACCCGTATGGTTTTCATCAACACATCGGTGTTCCACCTGTTGGCAGCATTTTACCGGCCCTGTCCACGCTCTTCTCTAGAAACTCTGTAGCAGCCAAATCTTTCCCACAGTCCCAAACAGTGGCCATGGAGCCGGTCACCCCTGGCCTAGCCTGCGCAATGGCCCCGACCTCTCCATACGCGTCCTCAGCAGCTCTCTTCAATCCTGTGGGCTTCCCCCGGGTGCTCAATTTTCAGTACGAGTACCAGAAGCTGCAAAACGCTCACAGCCACGTGGATTTGTCCACTAAACACAGACATCTGGCTAGCGTCAATGACTAGCAGCGCATAATCGGACACGAAACTATTCATTCTCAGGAATTATTTCATTTATCCCGAGGTATAAAAGTGTAGATAATCGCGTCGAGTGTTTGCGGACATTTTTACAAACTTCTGAGTTAGTTTTCTGTCAGGAATTAATCTAGTGAAATATTTCTGTTACATGCCGAAAATGTTTATGGATGCATGTTATTTTACCGCAATGATTAAACCGAATGTTTCATCTATTTAAATGACGAATTTCCTTTTCGCGTTTGGCCGGAAATAAAGCTGACATTTGAAAAAGGACCACAGATGTCTTATTCTTAATTTACTCCTAATTTGGCAAGGACAGTGTCTGCTTTCTGAATAGCCACATCCAGAAAAAGTCTGTAAAAAATAGTTTTGCTTGTAAACGTCTCTTCCAAATATGCTGTAGTAATGAATGCCATTTTTTGTATAGGCGTCTCATTCATTTCTCCACAAGCATAGCCTAAAACCAGGAAACCTATTGATTGCAATACAAAGTTGATTTCCATTTTAATTAACGATCTAATTCATAGTTCGAATTCTACTAACATGAATGGAATAAATTATATATATATATATATATATATATATATATATATATACACTTTCCTTGGTTAAATTATAATACATATAATATATAATATGCAGATACATATATATGTATTTAACATTTGATGCATACAAATCCAATCAGGGCCTTTATAGTTTGTATTACTTATTTGGAGTAGTTATATTTATGGTTTGTTATAACAGCTAGCCTACTTTTGCATTTTTGTAAAACATTATAACCAGCAAAATGATTCTTATTATCTAATATTCAGATAAATCTAACGTCATTAAATTCATTCAAGTGTCTGGATGGCATTTCGCGTGTTTAGGAGAGATTTATTGTCACTTGGTAAAAATGTTTTGGCAGATATTTAGTATGAAAACCACAGACATGCTGCATGGACCTAAATAGCTGTTCATTTATATCTCTATCATAAATTAGCTTAAGAAATTAGAAGCTCAACACGTGTCCATTCGTGTCCGTTTATTTGTCTAAGCTTGTTGAGCGGAAATAATCAACCGGATCAGTATCAAATGCGCTTTGCAAATATACAGGATCTCGCCTGAGCATGAGCAGATTTCCATCTGAGCGCACATTGTAAATAATCAACACAAAACGCTCAGCAGGGTCTTGACAGCTGCATGTGCACCATGCTCAGGTGTATATCCTTTTAATATTAGTATTGTTATCGTTTTCTTCCAGCTTGAGTCCTTTATCTTAAAACGATTTAACATGTTTTGTTTGATTTTATCAGTCTCTAAACTGATTTAGTCTCTAAACTGATTAAATTATTCATCAAAAATCTGGTGTTTCTGCTGAAAAACCTTTAGAATGACACCATTATGCTCTAATGTACAGATTTTATTTGTTTACTTTGATTAAATATATTATTGGCGAGTTACAGAATTGCTTTAATTAGGCCTACATAATGCATTTATGAGGATAGAAAGAAAATATTCTCAGTGGTACATTCAGCTGAAGACAAGAAGAAATAAAATAGAGGGAGAACAGGAAATAGGATTAAAACCAATTATCTAAATGTTATTATTTGTTTCTGTGTGAGCTTTAATTGTTTTATTTTAGCCTCGAAGGCGACAAATATCACATGGTTGTTTGCTGCTAACACTAAGTGATTATCATGCAAAAAGAGCTCGTGATCTTTACTGCCAGTCTGGATTCGTTCCTCTAATAATGATCACAAATTCACGTGTTTCTAGCCGTCTTTCGTTGACAGTCAGTGAGGGCCACTAATAACAATTCCATAAAAAAAACAATGGTCTTTATATATATATATATATATATATGGACATATAAATGGGACTGATTAATTTGTTTCAAAATTTTATGTTTTCATTTTTATGTTTGTCTCCATGATTGGAGTAAGAAATTCTATCTATCATCTATCTATCTATCTATCTATCTATCTATCTATCTATCAGGGCATTTGATGTCTTTTGACTTTTTTGGCATCTGCCTTTTTTCTCTTCGTTTAAACGACTGGACCCTGAGGTTGATAACCATATGCTTGTTGTTGTGCTGCGCTTCATGCATCTTTGAAAAACGGGGAAAAGGCAAGCGTTAAAGAAACAGATCCAAAGTTAAGGCCAACCTAAGATGAAATTTCCTGCACCTGACAAAATAAAGGAAACAAAAGAAGTGTGTCTCGTGTAAGCTGTCTTTAGATCGCCCACAGACTCTTTTCATGCAGTAGATGGAGAGACTGCTGTTGTTGGCTTTGAATAACTGCCTCTATTTAGCCGCGTCCCAAAAGAGATACAGAGACAAATATTTATTTCCACAAAGATCATCGCACCATACAGTACGTGTGACCCAGCTCCCACATTTTACTTAAACACCATTGTCATTCCCAGCTGCCACAGTTTATGATCCTCAAAAACAATCTGTGAGACATTTTCTCCAGTCAAAGCCGTCTAAGCCCCATAACCTAAAACAAAATAAGTAATTTCACGTACCAAGACAGAAATCATAACATAAGCGCTACATTTGTGGTCTGAAATTGAATACGTCATCTGTGAAAACTGCACTTCACGCTCCATCAGTGTCACATTAAGCATGTTAATAATATTGTGATGGTGATGAATTGCTATTTATGTGACACCCTCCAGCAGAGCTCGCTTGAGTCCCGAGCTTTATTAGCAATGACGTATTATAATTCACATTTTACCCTCCGGCACGGTTTGCTTTTACAAGGTAGAGAACGAGCAGGTTCGCTCGGTTTAAAGGTCTGCTTGTACCTGTTTCTTCATGCCAAGTTAAACAGGATGGTTAAAATCATTCCTCAAAGGCTGTACCAGCTCGTGCAGGTCTCCTGTTCTCCTCCAAACACACCAAACACAGGCGCAGAGGTGCACTGTGGGATATCCGACTCCTTCCAGGCAGCTTCCTGAAAGGGAAAATACTGTTCTCTCACAATTTTATCCGTCCGTTTGAGATGTGTTCTGTTGCAAGTGTTTCGGGGGATTAAAAAAAAATGCATCCATCTAAAATTCATTTGATTTCTAACGGGCTAAATCTAAAACTTTCAGCACAGACTACATCACCTCCAAGATAACACGAGGAAAAGGGATTCAAAAATGAGATTACAAAATCTTAAAATAAACATCCCTGTGATGCAGTGAGAACTGTATAGAGACTGCATAGTTTACATTTTAATAATGCTCAATAAAAGGCCCAATTTCATGATACATTGCAAATGAGTGTTTAAAATAACTGAAATAGTAAGAATATAATAATAATAAAGAAAACTATGTCCATATTTGACACTGAACAGTGTGTCATTTCAGTCAGGAAAATGTATTTTTTAATATGTCATTATTATGTTTAAGCCCAAATGCGATAAAATATGAACAACCACAACAGGTGGTTATTCATGGATTTTTTTTTAACAGGATTATTATTATTTTTTTAAACAACAGATGGCTAATGAACTAAGAAGCAGACCTGGCATGAACCTTTCCTTTGATTTTTATATAAAGGTTCCATTAGTGGATAAATCTGAACCCAGTTTGCTAGTTTTGTTTTGTTATTAATTGAAAAAAACCCTCTGTAATTAAGACAGATAAAAAGATGCATTCAGATAATCTTACTGACGATGACGAATCAGTCTGAAAATGGTTTCACATTGCAGTATGATTATTAATAATTGTTTAAAGTATACATATTTGTTTTAATTTTATAAAAGTTTCTAGCATTTTTGTGTCTTTTTATTTGTTTTGACAATTTGTTTACATGGTTTAAATCATTTTTAGCATTTATTTTGGTTTTAGGTTAATGTAAACAAAAATAATACATTCACTGAAATACATTGTCTATTTTTAATATCTAGATTTTCAGTTGACAACTATTTCATATCTATAAGAGCAAGACTGATTTTGATTTAACGTTTTTTCCCTATAATTTTCGCTGAACTTGATCTTAAATTTCACAAGACCCTTGCTCAAGCACACACTTCGACTGATTCATGTTACATCTAGGAGTACATCTAGAAGCGCAAATTCAGGTGCTTGTCAAAACTGACCATTACAGCCACAAAATCGCATAATGAGGTGTTGACACTGACTTACATATCAGAAACCCTCACCTCAATGAAACCTGATCACGAGCGGTCACTAGAGACACATTTGTGACGCATGCAAACACCCGACGTAAACACCAATCCACTTCAGCTGTCCACTTGTGATGGGAGCACCAGAGACGGATGTTAATACCAAGTGTAAACAGTCTTTTTTTAATCCGACGCTCTGCCCTTTAAAAGGAACAAAGTAATACTGCACAAGAGCATGACACAATGATGGACATCCATAATGATAGCGGAGTTGTTGAGTAAATGCATGATGTCAACACTTAATATAGTCACACAAATGATCAGTTCCGCTCACACAGACCTCCATGAGCACCACAAACACACTCATATATATGGTTTTTCTGGCAAAACTCGGCCTCTCCGTTTGCACTGAACTGAGTTATAAATCAGCACACACCTCCACCCTTCGCCTTTCGGCAGTGGGCTTGTGTCCTTTTTCCAGAACCAAGAGGCCTCACTATTTATTTGAGGGGTGACCAAGTAGTGCGCATTCAGTTGCATGCACACGTATGCCAGTGTGCTTCTATACGTATGTGGGAAATGTGTGCATGCGTGTGCCACCTCCCCATTCCCCGCCCAGCTGGTTTCTTTGCCAAAATCAATTTGCCAGTAGATGACAGTGAAATACAGCAGGAAAGCCACCCAGAAGGGGAATGAGCTAACACCTCAGCCATGCTCCTCCGCCAATGGGCAGAGCACATGAATGAATGGCAATGCGAGAGAGATGGAGAGAGAAAAAAGGAAGTCCAAATGGCCCGTAGGGAAAGAAAACGAGAAATTTAATTATGACTGCTTAACGTGTTCACGTTAAGAAGTGGTGTCTGCTAAGCTCCGAGGCTCCCTGCTGCTTCAATGCACATGGAGCTCTGAGGCTCACGCTTAAGTGCTGAAAAGTAGAAGTATATACAAAGCTAGTAGGCTCTTTAGGAGGACCAGGTTTATTTACCCTGTATAAAATATCTGCATAATGAAGCGTGCCCGATTTCAGTGTTATGAACCATATAGCAGCACTGTTTAAAAAACGTTTTAGTCACATTTTTAGTCAAATGTAATTTATTATACAGTAAAAAGTTCAATACATGCACTTTAAAAAAAGAAAAAGAAGAATGATCATAATAAATATGATATGTAATTTTGATATTGTATTAAAACATCTAGCTAACAAATGCGTTAAACCTAGTGGTTTGAAGGAGTGTGGCAAAGTATAAAAACGGCTAATTATGGCTAATTAAGTATTTTTGGTCTTAACTAAGCCTGAAAAGATTTTTGGTATACTGAATCAAATATTGAATGACATTTTAGCAAGTGTTTTCTTTAAACCATAGTAAATTTGCATGACTGTAAAAACAAACAAACAATACACTTAATGTAAGGGAAAAAAGTCAATAAAGCCATTCAGAAAAAAAATCTGAAAGAGTTTATTGTGTGACAGGACATGTTTTTAGCTAATATTGGAGCAAAAGTATAATGAGATCAAAAGTTGTTGCCCCATTCCAGTTGCACAATTAGCCAATTCCTTTGTGAATGAGCTAAAAATCTGCTGTCATGTAATCAGGAAGAGAACAGGAAGTATAATTAACATATGGGTCAGAGGCTACAGAAGTGGGTTAATGTGCGCTTCAGTCTCTGGTTACTGTTGCTGTGTTTCTTCAATGGGCCCAATGCTTGATTATGCTGACGTGGTGATGGTCAGGCTGCCTATGGTCAGGTGGTTTATTCGAGATCTCTTTCATCCTCAGCCGCTGGGTGCTGCTATGGGAACTAAATGAGGTCTGTGGACCACCAGCAGCGAGTCTGGCTCTTAACCTCACCAGTTCCTCAGCCTCAACCTTAGCTTTGGTTTGGTTTTCCGCTCCTTTCCTTTAACGTCTGCAGCGAACTTGGACCTGGACTTTATAAAGGCATTGGAATGAGTTCTGGAAGGAAAAAATCATGAGCTGGCATATGTTGAGGACACTTAGCCAAACCTCACGCTTTGTATCAGAAGAAGAAGAAAAAAAGATGCTTATTCCTTTCGGATCCTTAATCCAATAGACCAAGCTCAAAGAAAACTGGAAAGGATTTGGTGTAAAACATCTTTTCTCTGGTCTCAAATCCCTCTTTAAAAAAAAAAAAGCCTGTTCTCCATCAAGGCGTGATGTTAATATGCCGGCTTTCTCTCTCTAAGCTTGACCTCATTGAGTTGAAACATTACACCATGTTTTAGCGAATTGATTACTATGAGTATCTGCAAGTGCACGAGATGCCAAATCCCGTCCTGCCACCCAAACCGTCTGCAGGGCGAAAATGCACTTCACTTCTGCGCTGCCTGCCTTGGTGGTCTTTGGTGTAAGCTATATTTTACCCTCGCCTTTCTTTTTCCCATTTTTTATAGCAAACAGAAAATTGTTCCTAATTCGCTGTTGCTAGAGGGGGGTAATTTGTGGCTTTTGGCAGAGTGTCACAAGCCCCAAATTTGAAAAAGCTGCTGTGGGGAAGCTGTTTTTTTACAGACGTGCAAGACACGTTTTGGCAACGAGAGAGCCAATCACTTTTATATATCAAGGAAAAAACAGAATTAAGGAAAGGAAGCACTGGAACTAAACAGAGGGCAACAATACCGAATTATTCTCAGAGGAAGGAAGTAACCCTTGTCTAACATAGTTATCTCCTGTTTTATATGTCTCTTTATACTGAAGAGGCTTTCGCTTCCGATGCATTTGATCTTAAGATGTTTCTGTGAACGTTCTGGGAAACCTAGAAGATCAAGAACATATGGGGCTACAATAAGTGTAAATGAATGAGTTTAAACTGTTGAACATGCAGTGTGCGGTAGCTCCAAGCTAATTACATTTTAAGTTCTGGGTCCTGCTGAAGATGTGAGACAACTGCAGGGAAATTGAATTTGTTTGATCTTTTAAATAAAATAAAATGAGGCTAGACCACCTAATTTTATCATTATTTTTTGTTTTATTATACTGGGACTACTCTCGGTGCTCATCACTTCAACTATACTATGCTTTATTTTGAGTGGTTGATGAACATTCTGAGTAGATCTGAGCATGTCTTCCCCGCATTAAATGTCACTGCACCAAATGATTGCAGTTGTTACAGCTAAAAAACCTAAAATTCTATCAAAACAACATAATTGGATACGATGCATAAGAAATTAGTCCTATACACAAGAACAGTGTGTGGGAAAAAAACTGGTTTATACATTAATTACCAAAGTGTAAGCTGAATAGTTCATTGTCCATTGAACTGTCAGAAAATAATGCTCATTCATTGCACATATTCTTTCCACAGCTGACACTAGCAGGTCCCAGGACAGTAACAGCATGACAAATGTATTACATCCTTGACTTAATTCATAATTCACACATTTATACTATATTTAGTGTACTTTTAAGTAGTCACAAAGTGATTGCTTATTCAAAATTAGTTCTTACTCAAGAGAGTGTGATTACTGAATAAACATCAAACAATCATCATTTCAAGTGATGAAAAAATATTTAATATATTAGCCTACGGGACAAATGGCCAAACTTATGACTTGTCTGTTCATGTGTTTAACATTTCTATATAAACAATATTTAAATGATTTCAATTTTATATTAATAATACTTTAATTTTATAACACCAGTGTAACATAGCAAATGCAATCTAAATTTTGTTTAATTGTTTTATCAATTACAATTTAAGCAGCAAAGCATAGTTTAGGTCAATTTTCAATAAACTGTATATGGAAATTCTACACTAATTTATCTGTACATTCATCGCATTTCAAGCTAGAATGTTCCTATTAATAGCTGAAAGAAAATTTGTTTAATACAAACTAAATGCACTGCCAATTAAAACCTAAATAAAAAAAACACTAAATTAAAACCAATAACCCAATCAAGTCTGAATCAACAGGAGCTCTGAATTATTTGAATACACTGTCGAAGTCCAGGTCTGGTTTCCAGAGGCCTTAGATATCTTTTTATTGTTCTCTAACTTAATGTCATTCTCTGTACATACCTAGTTTTCCATTTTATTTCTCCTCCTTGTCTCACTCTCCCCTATATTCACATTCATTCTTCAGGGACCACCGAAGCACTTCCAATATCTCCAGCATGGTTTTTCACTTTCACAACGCTACGTCATTACCCTGGGTGTTTAAACACTTAAGGAGGATTTAAAGAGTGGAGGGGGGAAAAAACCGAAAGTTGTACATTAACTCCACATTACCCAAGGGAACTGTAAAACCTGCACCCAGAGCAAAATGTGAATAAATAAAACCTGTGCCTGTCAGAGATCTGGACCAGAAGAGAAGATGTGAGAGAGAGAGAGGGGCGGGGGGAGCCACCACGTTGAAATTAGAAGCACTAAACGTGGAGGGTGTCTGCTATAGACTGAGACCACCAGTTGTTGTGTGCCAGTTACTAATGATGTTGGGCACATTGCCTGCCGAGCCAAAAGTAGCAAAGTGTTTGAGTCCTAATAACTGGTTTTGTTGAATGACACAACACAGTTGCCATTCAGAATGGGAACGCCATCACAGAATACAACATTCCCAGTGACTGGAGGTCTTACAGCTGCAAAGAAGTGGGCTGAGGAGAAGTCTAAATGCATCAAAACTCAACTGATCCTTTGACGTCATGTTTAATCATGACACGTTCACAGCTAATCCTTCACCGCATTTAATTAAGTCGCTGCACTGCCAAAATAATAGCAACTGTTTGTTGCTCTCACACTCTCCAAACATCTGTTTCTGGTGGGAAACTCCATGGGAAAGTTATATCACATTCTGAAACTCGTGGGCAAAAGCAAAAACTTGGAAGAACTCATATCTCTTATATCTTGTTTTTTTACACAGTTTTGTTCTACGTTGGGGGCAGTTGTAGGCACACAATAAAGCTCTTTGATGGATGGAAGCCCTGGAGGACGCCGCAGGTGTTGCGTGGGATACATCTATCACATGCCAAATCAAGCCGGAGTTGTTCCTCCTGGATTGAGAAAGATGGAAAACAGCATTCCAGGAGTTCGCATGACGGAGAGCAAGAGCTGGGGGCTGCACTTGACAGGCCTCCATGTAACAAAGGTGAAAGTTTGACCTCCTTATCTGGCTATTAGGTTTACTGGAGAGGTTGAGTGGAGGAGTCCAGGGCAAGGTGAAATATGCTTTAAGTGTTTAATGTATCATTTATATGGGATGCCTTTACAAACTACAGGCTTTGAAGACTATCTTTAGTGAGTTGTTAGTGAAAGCAGAACTGGACAAATAAGCTTTGTGCTTTAAAACAATTTCAGAATCCTAGAAAGCACACTCCTGCTCCAAAAACAAAGGTAAAACCTGCACCTGCAATTATTGTAAAAAAAAACAATAACACACTCTTGTGATGACTAAGAAAATTAACATGAAAATATTCACATGACATGGTGATATTGAATGATACTGTTGAATAATACTGTTAAAAATTTGCTTTTCATTTACATAGCTTTTGTGCAACCTATCTAAGATTTCATTAAAATACTATAATAAAAAAGGATATACATCCCTCCTTTTTCCTACACCGCGACACATTGTGTGAATTATGTAAGAAACCGCTGTAAACAATCAGCAAAAGCTTCTCTCAACACATCGAACATTAAAAGAAAATGTAAAATGTGTTGAATCTTTCTTCAAACAAACCACAAAATAACCTCAAATTATTGCAGAAAGTATCACTAAAGTAATATATGTCCCATGTCGCCCAATATAAATGTTTTATTAAATATAATGCAGAGTGATATTCGTCATATTTGATGGTTGACAAACTATTGTATTTACATACTTTAGAAACATCCCGTAAATACTAATGAATATTAGAAGCACAAAACAATGTGAAACAATTGGACTTTAAAGCATTTAAATGAAAACACTTGGAAGTAGCCTAAACATTGGGATTTGAGGAAGACACAAGATTTGTAGTACATTAAAACGTTTTCCTTAAATTAAATAATACGTTTTATTAAATTGATAAAAATGAAACTAGACTTAGGATTATAGCACACCCTTGTGATTCTGGCGTTTTGCGTTAAACTATACGTGCCTCCCACAATTTTAAACCCAGAAGAGTTGTTATTAAAAAGATGGATACAAGTGTATTGCTTTTTCACTTAATGTCATTATTTCAAGTAAGTTTATATTAGTGTCAGCTATTTTGGTGTAAATTACTGTTATATGTTTACATGCATTTAAAGACCACCAGAATACTACTGGTACTTCATAGCAACTGACTATAAATACTCCGAACACCTTAGCAACAGCTGAAGAACCCACTGGCAATCACACAACAACTTTTCAATGAATGTAAAAAGTATGTTGTGCTTTGGTGTACAATAAAAAAAGACACTGAAAATATGATACATTTTTGGGAACGCTATTACGGAATTCACTTCTCAGGAGCGGTTTTAATCTCTCCTCACACGTGTCTGGCGTTTACAAATCACAGAAACCCCAATCCCTTCATGGCTCACCTCTTCTCTTTCTTGCAGTCCTTTCCTCCCTTTTAACCCCCCTTGGGGAGGTAAAACCCAGACCTGAACCACACTTCTCTCTTATTTAAAGGGGTCAGGTCGAGCTTATCGCTCTCCGGAGAGCTATAAAGCGGCCAGGCTCGTGTTTTCTCTGCGCGCCTCTGGATGAGTTGCGGCGCGTGAAAGGCTCGCGCTGTGGGCACGCGGAGGTCTCGCGCGCAGTTAAAATGAAACAGTGGCTGTGGAAAGAAAATATGAAAACTTGTGCGGCCTTCGGAGTATTTGACGTCTGTGAACCTGTGAAGTTCCTGGAGGACATGCTCCGTTAATCTTCTTATTTTCCCTGTTAAACCCGCGGTACCCGCTGGTACAGAAGGTGCGCGCGCACGTAAATACGGGTATGACAGCTGTCGAGTGCGCGGAAAAGGCGGGAAAACGTAAGATGAAATGTGTTTTTCTGTTCTAGTTTCGACTTTTGATAATAAAATTGAAAATGTTCTCAAATGTTATTAAATTGGAAAAATCTTTCTTTGGATACATCCTAAAATCGACAATATAATTACAATTAACAAATACAGTTACACTTTATTGTTAAAAAAATCCGTATTTTCATTATTTTATTTGGCTTTTTTATGCTATAAAGTAATTTATTGTTTTTAGGAAATTCTTTTCCAAAGTGGGTGTAACTAATATAACACTACAGAAGACATTCAACTTCACAAACTGTACAAATAATTGCGTTAGGCTATATTTTAATATATTGTCTATACAACAAGAGGGGAAAAAAGACAAAAAAATGACAGGGTTTATGAGTGAGTGCCGGCAAAATAACTCTTAATAACAAAAAATAGTCCATAGCTGTAGATCTCTGGTGGTCTCTTGAGGTTATAACGGTGGGTCTGCAAAAAAAAAACACTAAAAACTTTCCATATAATTTAATGACCATTGTAAACGGTTTCAAAATTAGCTCTAGGGTTACTTTCGCAGGCAACATTTAAAATTCAATTTACCTTTTGGAAGTAGCTTTAAAAACTACTCCTCAATTATTCCAACCCATTATGCAATGATCCTGCCCAATATAAAACATCTGGAAAATACCTCATTTACAAATAACATTGCTTTCGTGAGAAACAAACACACACGCTGTGATTGCATATCAATACGAACTCAACCACGATTTTGCAAATTGACCTAATTCAATAATCCATAGCAAGCAGCATTAAAGGTGTTCAGAACTACAATATAGCTAGTAATGAGGATGGGAACGGATGAGGTATAGGATGTTTTTAATTATATGACTGTTTTTCTTTTATTCTATCAAAAGGAAACAAAGCAAACCTTATTTACATTTTATTTATAAATTATAATGGATCCCACTGAAAGAGTTGTAGAGATATCGCCTGCTGGACCAGAGACACATAGAGCGTGTTGGTAGGGAGTGCAGACATTAGCTGTAAAGAGAAGAAATTTATGTGGTGAAGAATGGGAGGGTGGTCAGTGAACGAGTGAGCGAGGAGGGTGTAATAGAATGAGAGGTGTGGAAGGAGAGAAGGGGGTTTTAGATAGCTCGGGTTTGGAGAAAGAGAATGTTTGGATAGAAGAGGGAAAAGTCACGCTAATTTATACTTGCCTAATTGGAACCAGGGCAGGCCTTGCACCTGAGATGCATTCCACAGAAGTGCAACAAGGGAGAGAGAATCTGCATGTGCGTTTGAAAGCGTACATCTCTGAGTGTTTTTGTTAAGTCAGAGGTCAGGTTTTTTTAAACATGGAGCAAAAGGTCAGCATCAATAGTGTCTTTGTTATCTAGCGTCTCGCAGTGGTTGAAATGTGTCGAGAATCGTTCCATCGTGACGGTCGCTCAAAAATACTCCGAGCCAGACCACCCTGGTTTTTGCACACACGCACGCTCATAAAGTCTCTCCAATCAGTTTGGAAAATCTGGAGTGCACAGTCACTATTATGATCTAACGACCAGGCCTTTATAGTGGCAGATGGACATCATCATGCTAAAATTCTCACTCAAACATGGATGTATAAGTCATAAAGCAGATTGCCATATGTGGAGCATATATCACTGTATCAGCCAGCTGGCATGAAATTAAGTGGCAGCTTTGGTTTCGGCTGCCATCTCAATGCCGAGTAGAAGCACCTGATAGCAATTTTGGCCATTGTATGGATGACAGTCTGTACAGTGGTGATGATGTGCCTCATATCTTGGCTGGCGTTAGACATCTGCCAAGGAGGCTTCCAGTTCTGTCAGATATGCAACCTATCAATAACCTAAGCTGTGAACGGATGGCCTGGCAGCATGTAGATGCTCATTGAGTACACACGTATAAATCTCCAGGGTATAAGAGCTAGATAAATAGATGTGTGGAAGAAAATCCAAATTCCATTAAAAATAAAAACATGAGTCTGGTTGAAAGACAGCGGCTGCAGTCAGACATATGGGGAGCATATTGGTCACAATGCTATATCCCCTCCTTTTTCAGCTTTTTTCACCTCTTTCTGGAAAGGGAAGAATTGTAACAGAGATTCAGATGTGGCGGAGGGTGTTTTGTTTCCCTCTGAGAAGGGCTGCATCACTCAGGAAGTTCAGGACAGGGTTTTTTCCCCTCATGCTCTTTTGAAGCTATCTTTTCCAGTTTCATTGGCCATGACAGACAGCTCGATAGTTCGCACACATTAATGACTTTGAGTCACTGGAGAGTGAAGGAGCGTTGTGCTCGGTTCATTAGTGGTTGCCGCACAGACGCAACTCTTAGTTTTTTTTTTCTCATGTCTATTCCTAGTTCCCAACTCAAAGCACATCAAAGAGGCCGCAGCATGTCTGCTTTTCCCGCTTTTCATGACACACACACACACAAACATGCTTATTTTGGGCCATTTCATTGCATTGTGATAACAGATGAAATACAAACAGGCTACATATTCAACATTGAAGTCCAGATACACATACACAAGGATAGAAAGCCCCCTGTAAATGTCAAGTATAGGCCAATTTAAGTTAATATATTAAAAAATAATTGCAATTATATCAATATCATGAATGAAATTATCACATTTAGTAAAATCTTGTAAATGAATTTTAGTAAAGACAATTATTGAAGCCAACATGAATTGGAATGAATGAAAATATGAACTGCAGTTCACATTTTTATACCACAATCTCCTTTATAAACAAAAAATGTCCTGTTTAACATTATTTCGAAGAGAAACAGAATATTCAATGAGAAAAAAAGACATTCTGTTTAGCCATTACAAAGACAAAAAAAATGTTTCTTATTAATAAACTGAACCTTACTTTTCTTATTGAATAATATGTATTATAGTAGCATTAAAATGCAATAGGGACTAGTCTTCCATGTTGCAAACAGACTGAATTAAATTATCTAAAAATAAATATTTGCAGGAGAGACTTGGTTCAATTAATCAAGGGTTGAAGTTTGAGTGATCTGTATGAATAAAGAAGTCCAGCATATGTGACCAATGAGAAGTCATTTTACCAAATCATGATATATTAAAAGGAATAGATGTATGCAGCATAAGCAGGAATTATTGGTTCATAATAATATTAATAGCATACACTTGGAAAAATATAAACGAAGACCTTTTTATAAACGAAGAACAATATTGATAATATTTCCCAGTGAATTATTTCTTCCCCTCAAAGACAAATTGCAGCCGTTTCTGTTTTCTATTTTTCCCTCTCTCCCAATCTTCTGCTGAATGCATGCTTTCAAAAGGACCACAGTGGAAATCAGAGGTCTGGCCCTTAGGCCCAACACACTGCCTTTCATTTGAGATTTCAGATGAAGGACATAATTTTCTCTCTTTTCGCCTCCCTCTCATCATTTTCTGTCTTTCTTTTATTGGCTGATGAGAATCTTGGGGTTGGGGTTCTTATAAGATTAGTGCACTCAAAAATGAAAATTCAGTCATTATTTGCTCACCCGCAAGTCGTTCCAAACCCGTATGCTTTTATTTCTTTCTGTGGAACAAAAAATAAGATGGTTTAAGACTATTTGCATAGCTATTTTGTATTCAATAACACACACATAAATATGTCCCTGTCGAATGGACTGTTTAAATGAAACCACAACTGTATTCAGACTCAATTGTGAGGCTCTCTTTGCCTTGACACCAGATGATCGCTGTTTCAAAGTCCTCTTTAGCTCAAGGTCTCATGTGTGCATGTTTTGCATTTGATCTAACACAACTGGATAGTATTTCTACACACAAGTTCTAAAGTATCTAATAACCAGAGCATCAAAGAAAATGTGTTGCGCATGCATTATGTTTCTTGTCACTTGAAAACCAATTTTTATAGTTTTTTTAAGGGATTTGGTACGGATCAGCAATTGTTGTAGAACTAACATTATCCTCCTAATCAAACATATCCATCAGAAAACAAAGACAGTCCCGTATGATGTAACTGCTCCATTAGCATTTCATTTTCTTAGTTCGTCAGACTGACACTGGGTTACGAATTACATGACAGTATCCTAAAAGACCAGACTCTTCCATTACGCAAGTGTGCGGTCAGGCCAGGATTAAGGCCCTGATCTGCTGTGTTGGACAGGAGCAATCCTGGTCAGATCTGCATTGTATTAATTCATCCTTGAAGCGGTATCCAGATCTCTCGCTGTGTCTGGTAATGGGTGGAACAGTATGCTTGCTTTGGCTTGACCCTGAGCCGCGATCAGACCGCAGAGTGGTGTCCATTACAAAGAGCAGCGATCTCTCTACGGTATGTTCAAACACATCCCGCAGGCCTGCACTTCAAACGCCGCTCGTACCCACTCACCAGCAGCAGCATGTCAGTTAGTGAGGCCTGCACAATTAATCAATTAAGGGCCTGTGCAGAGCGCAGCGAAGCCCCCGTCCCGCTGTGATTTGTGGGAACGATCATTAGTACTCACACTTGAGTCATTTTAGGACCTCTCAAGGCTGCATTTAGATGAGGTATGTGCGGTAAAGCACTGATTTTCATGGCATTAAGTCCCGTAAGCGGTTCTTGATGATCTGCATTCAGACTGAATGGTTCACTAAATACCCTAAGACAACAGTTTTCAAAGACTGCATCAAGACCTAATGGATTAGGGCTGAATGGGTGATATGATGATAATCAATGGAAATTCTTTTATGTATTTTGTCTGTATGTAAATATATCTGTGCAATGCAAGACAGCTTAGACTCATTCGAACAGTGAAGAAACAGGACAAATGCAAAGAAACAGCAGGATGTGCTTGACAAGTCAATATAATAAACCATGAAAAAGAAGTGAATTTGGTACTAATATCAGCACAGAAAGACAGCAGACAGGATGCAATCACTGAATTCATTTCACTTTTGTGGTTTATTGTGCTTAAAGGGATAGTTCTCCCGAAAATGAAGTACCAGTTTTCACTTTTAAATGAGCTATACCATCTAATGTGTCACTCTCTGACTGAATAATTTGCAAACATTGATTCAATAAACTGATAAACTTGAATACAGTGTACTTATACATATCTTTACAGGAAAAAAGTCCCATAAAAGCTGCTTATGTGACGTGCAGATGGACAACTGTTTTAAACACTGAAACAGAAGAGTAATTTGTAATGATATTTCACAATATTACAGCTTTAATGTTTTTAAATGAATAAATATAGCCTTGGGGAGCAACAGTTATTTATGAACAATCTATGACAAACTTTTCTAATTCCGAAAAATTAAATTATTAACCAGAAGTCATTATACAGAAACCAGAATTATTGAAGCACAGCACCAATATGGATTATTGATTTTATTTCTGTTTACTGTAGCACTTGCATTGAAAATCATTTCAAGGTTTCAAAAAGCCTTCAGTCCAGCTGGATGTAGACATTGCAAAGTAAACTTTTAGAAGTAAAGTGCTTTTGAGAGCACATACCTCATAGCTAGGCTTCAGCTGTGTTCACAAATGTAATAAATAAACACCACCATTTTACGCACTGAAACGCTGCCAGTGCCCCATAAACATTAACAGTTTGATTGTGTGCGTATAAAAAAAATAAGCACTCGGCATGCTATTACGAAAGCAAACTTTTGTTGGTCCATTTTTATTTTTGTAATTTGGCCAGGGCTATTATCAATGCTTTATAGGTTGCCTGCAAGCCACACACACTGTTACACACTCATCTAAACAATCACAGCCTTTCACACACGCACACGCACGCACACACACACACACACACACAAACTCACGCTTAGGGAGGAACATGAAAATAGAAGTAATAGGAAAAAGATGCGGGGACTCCAGTCGGGTGGAGCGCTCCCTCTCTGCAGGGCTGGGCGCTGGACATCATGTGTTTCAGAAGATTCATGCTGTTTACAGTCAATCAGCAGTCGTGTGCTGTGGCTAAGTAGTGTGTAGTTCATCTCCAACATCTCTTTGATTTACAGCATGTTACACGGATCACATGTTTAAGACTTTTTATATGAAGCAGCAACAAACTTGATTAATGAAAAAGTATTCTAATCGAATGGATTGTTGCCCTCGACATGGTGTAACAAATCTACAGTAGTTCTCGTACAGATTTTTAATTATTATAATGTTTTTTTATAACTACTTTTTGAAAAACATAAAAACCTAAATTGAAATCTATGTACAACAAACTGATTTCTTTCACTTTTTAAAATATCAAAGTTTCTCAATACCATTAATATTATGTGGACAACTTTTTTAAAGGCAAATTGTTTTACACGTATTAAGTATTTTGATGTGGACATCTACTGTATGTATCTTCCTCAAGTATGAATTGTTGTAAATTGTAAACATTTTCATTACTATAAAGCTTTATGTTGCTTCAGTGTTTTCTATAGATAACAACATGAATGATGATATTTTCCTTCTACTACATTCCATTTTAGCCCTGAGATTGATTGATTGATTGATTAATTGATTGATTGATTGATTGATTGATTGATGGATGGATGGATGGATGGATGGATGGATGTGTGGCAATTGTTGGGCAGTAGTTGTGAGCATGACAATAATTTTTCGCCACATTCAAAATCCAATGGTCAACTTAATTGTTGATGTTTGAACAATTGGAATATCTTAGTTTTCTACATGGAAACAATATTGTAAGTGCAAATTATAAGTTAGTTAATAAAATAGTGAGCATGAAAACTTAACAATAGTAAGGCACATGTGCGTTCTAACGGCTAAAACGTGCACAAGGTGTGGGAAATGTATGGCAGTCGGTTTCACTGGTTTCGTCTCAGGCCAAAGGCCGCGATCACAAGAGAGCAACAGCGATGTGTCTGCAGTTTGCTTCTGCTCCTCTTTGAGTGGACCACAAGGCCCTTACAACAACATTTCCGCCGAGGGGTGCGGCGTATAACTCTTCCTTACCCTATTAATGATGGGCCACGAGTGACACCGCGAGACTTTGGCCGGTGTTCCGCATACCGGCACAAATCATTACGGTGTCGGTTCTCAAGGGCATCCAGTCCTTTGAGAACTAACCATATAGCCATGAAAGAAGCGTTCACAAGGTTTGTGGTGTTTTTCTATTTTTTTATGTGAGGGAACAAATTGCTTTTAGGCTGTATTATTTTCCCTTCATATTTCTTCTCTCATATTAATTCACAGTAGTTCCCTCCTTTTCATTCTTTCCATTGCTTTATTTTACTAATTTCTTGCTCATTTTCTCATCCCTCTCCTCTTCCAGACGCATGTCCAATAGGACAGAATAATATTTGGACAGGTGGTCCTTTTTAAACCCGTTATCCACAAGTCCAAGTACGCAGGGGGCCGCACTACATCATTCCTGTGTCGTTTCTTTAAGAAGATGGATCTGAGGTTAAAATATACAGTGCTGGCTGAGTCATACACACAACCCACTATAAGGTAATCTATAGAGCACTACATCCGTAATCCCTGACAATAAAAATCTGTTTAGCACTCATTTTCCTTTATTTTTTAAACGTTCTTTTTTCATTTTTCAAACAACTGCAGAAAACCACATCTGGAAGACAGATGTACGTCCCACAGCAAGCTCTTTCTCTGTACTCTCTCTCTCTCTCTCTCTGCTTAGAAATATGAGAGCAGGCTTGTGTCTTTCTCTCGCTCTTTCTCCCTCTCCCTGGGCAGGACCACCCACATAAGGAAACGCCTTGCTGTACTGAAGGCAGCAATACAGGGATGGGTTTTTTTGATGGATGGGTTTAGCAGACTATCACTTATGTCAATGTCAAAACCATAAACTTTCTCTCACAAAAGAGGGAGAGAGAGAGACGTCTTTGCATCTGTCTGTCTGACGTCTTTCTGCAGTGGCATAAAAGCATTTTCACAATATTCCTGTCTGCTTGTGGCTTCTGAAACTGTTAAAAGACTAAGCCTACAGACTGATTGGGTTTCTCGTAGATCTTTTTTTTTTTTAGACACATCCTTTTTGTTTAAACTGATAAATTCCATACAGAAATGTAATATTTGGCAGGCAGTAAATGTACAGAATATACAATACGGTGGTTTTGGGACACTTAAGCAGCAATTAATCATTGTAAAATCACTGAATTATAAAACAAAACATCACCAAATGTTATTTGTTTCAAAGAAAGATAGCACAGCACACTTTTTCAAAGATCATTCAGTTATTTTCCTTCGGCTTAGTCCCTTATTCATCAGGGGTCGCCACAGCGGAATGTACCGCCAACTATTCTAGCATGTTTTACGCAGCAGATGCCCTTCCAGCCGCAACCCAGTACTGGGAAACACCCATACATACTTATTCACACACACACATACACTACGGCCAATTTAGGCAAGTTTAACACAGCTAAACAGATGGGTTTTAAGTCTTGATTTGAATGTTGGAGCACATCTGATCATTTCTGGAAGCTGATTCCAGCAGCGGGGGCGCAGTATCTGAAGGCAAATTTACCCTGCTTTGACTGAACTCTTGGAATTTCTAATTTACTTGATCCTAAAGATCTGAGTGATCTGTTAGGTTTGTATTCAGTGAGCATATCTGTAATGTATTGAGGTCCTAGGCCATTTAGTGATTTATAGACTAGTAGTAATACTTTAAAATCTATTCTGAATGTAACTGGGAGCCAGTGTAAAGACCTGAGAACAGGTGTGGTGTGCTCTGATTTTCTGGTTCTGGTCAGAATTCTGGCAGCAGCGTTCTGGATGAGCTGCAACTGTCTGACTGTCTTTTTGGGAAGGCCAGTGAGGAGTTCATTACAGTAATCTACCCTGCTGGTGATAAAAGCATTTAAAATTAAAAGCACCTCACGGGAAACAAAGCATCTAATTCTTGCAATGTTTTTGAGATGATAGTATGCTGATTGACTTACTGCTTTGACATGACTATTGAAATTCAGATCTAACTCCAGAATCACACCAAGATTCTTGACCTTGTTTTTTGTTGTTTGACCCTTAAAGTCAAGATACGCATTCACCTTGAGAACCTCATCTTTGTTCCCAAATGCAATGACTTCAGTTTTCTCTTTGTTTAACTGAAGAAAATTTGCCACATTCATCCATTCATTTTCTTTTCGGCTTAGTCCCTTTAATAATCAGGGGTCAATAATCATTGATGTAATGAACCGCCACACATCCAACTGTCAACCACATCAATGAATTGGCAGAAGGTGTCAATAGGGCTGTAGTCATTAGGCTACAATTTAGTTACCCAATTTACGAACCTTATTTAATTTACGAACCAGCGACCTTCTTGCTGTGAAGTGACAGTGCTAACCACTGAGCCAGCATGCCAACTCTTTTTGTAAATTAAAATAAAAAAAAAGTTGTGATTTTTGGGATTTTTTTGTTGTTGTTGCTTATTGTTAGTGGATCATATTCATACTTAATGTGATGAGAAACACCTGTGAACTTATTGAATTACATCCACTAAAATCATTGCAGGTGGCTTGGTGGCGCAGTGGGTAGCGATGTCACCTCACAGCAAGAAAATCGCTGGTTTGAGCCTCGGCTGAGTCAGTTGGCATTTCTGTGTGGAATTTGTTTTCTGTGTTCGCGTGGGTTTCCCCGGGTGCTCCAGTTTCCCCCACAAGTCCAAAGACATGCGCTATAGGTGAATTGGGGAAGCTAAATTTTCCATAGTGTATGTGTGTGAATGAGTGTATGGGTATTTCCCAGTGATGGGCTGCAGCTGGAAGGGTATCGATGCGTAAAACATATGCTGGATAAGTTGCAGCGATTCATTCTGCTGTGGCGACTCCCTATTAATATGAAATCATTGAAACACCAGTTGTTTGAAAGCCATGACAATAATGGGAATTAAATAATGATTAAAAACATTTTTTTGGTGCCACTGTATATTATATATTAATTGATGTAAAACTATTTTATAAGCAAATGTAAACATTTTTATTGAACAATATACTAAATGACTTAAATATAAATACAGTAAATTTACAGTTTAAGGTCCTCTACTTAACATTTAACAGTACGTTACAATATTTATTAATCTTTGTTAAAATTATTAGAAAATACATCAAATATAATAAACATTATTAAATATCAAATATTTACTAATAAAATGTGAATGAATTAATGTTAACTAATGTAAACAAATGAAAATATACTGTAAAGTGTTAAATATACTAGTCACAGAAATGTTTTTTAATATTTCTATATTTACTAAATTAATGACAAATACTGTACTTTTGTGAATGAATATATATATAATGTATTTTTTAACACAAAGTACAGTATTTGTCATAAAATGTATATAGAAATATAAAAACATATTTCTGTGACTGTGTATATATATATATATATACACACAAACACACACACACTGCATGTATGTATGTGTATTTACAGTAGTCGACATTTAAAGTGAATCAAAAAGGTGAAAATTTGTCAGACAATAGTTGTTGTTGAATAGTTTAATACACACATGCGCGCGCCCCCCCCCCCCCCCCCCACGCGTGCTTACGATTTTTTTTATTTGCTCATTATTAAACCTTTTCAATTCCATTTATATTAATTTAATATTAAACTCCATTAAATTATTTCTTCAAATCAGTGACCTAAACTGTGTGACTGCAAAGCCTCCGTGCTAAGAGATATAAATAAAACATGGAAATTAGTCACAGCATTACTCCATTATGCCGCTTTATTTTCATACTCCAGAACAGCTGCAGAAACATCTGAACTGCAACCCAATTGAGTGACAAAACTGTACATGAAAACCACTAATATCAAGAACATTATTAAATGTTTGATCATGCAATCGCTCTCAAAATGCAAAGCATGCATTTTGTGCCTAGCAGCTGTTTAGTGCACCAGTGTCCTATTAAACACAGATATATACCTCGATCTGGGGAGGTTTATATCAGTAAACAAATTCTGACATTATAATGTACTTAGAGTTCATTTGTGCATATGTAAGGAATAAAGTTATCTGGTGACAGTGTAATGACAGTAATCTTCACTTCATTGCTCTGTGGTGCTCCTGGTGATACTTTTTAACTGTAAAACACCTTATCATGTCTAGATTTTAAAGCTTATGTGCAAAACTAAAGGTGCACACATGTAATAAGCCTGAGAAATAAATTTGAAAGACATATTAAAGCCCTTCTCTTTGCCAACCAGTATACGTTTATTTGTAATAGCTCTTTTGGTGTTAAGCTTTAAAGACTTTTTAAATGTTTGGTAATGCTTTTTATAATATCTTACATTAATAATATATGAAATAGCTATCATTGAATATATAATGCTTAACAGATCATTAGTTATTGTACATTCAAATAGCTGAAATTTTCAATTTCAATTAAAAATTGTATTTATATTATTTATTATGACTTATATTTATTGCATATACGTGTTTATAAAAGATAAAACTGTATTACTTTACATATATTAGTTTTGATATTTTAAGCAACATTTTAAGTTTATTTTTGTACATTGAAATGCATGCTGATATTTATTGAGGAATCAAATATCATATATCGCGCATTTGTGCCATTTGTTTCCTGAAGATACGGACTAAAATGTCATTGTAACAGTTTATATACAAAATAAAATTATTATAGAAAATACTAATTAATTAACATTTCATATTGTTATACTTTGTCACTGCCCTTCAAACCACAAGCCTTTGCCCATTTATCACCAAGAATACACCTTTCCCTTATTCTTTAATATAAGGATATTAAGTAAGGATAAGTGTCTTCATTTAAAAAAAAGGGGTAAAGTAGCCACTTTCTATGTCACTTTAGTCAATTTCGTTTGATACAGACATCAAAATGGGATGTCTTTGACTAAAAATTTGCAGTGAAATTGTAATAATTTGTGATTGAAAAATATTTGATTTAATTATCAGCATGCAAATCATTACTGCATTACTTAATTAGGCCACACTTTACAATGAGGTACCATTAGTTAATCTTAAAGTGTTTACTAACATGAACAATATTTGTACAACATTTATTAAGCATTGTTAATGTTAATTTCAGCATTTACAAATGTATTATTGAAATCTAATTTAAGTTGTGACTGTTAACATTAATGCACTAAGTTAACAAGAACTAACGGTAAACAACTGTATTTTCATTAACTAATGTTAACAAAAATGAATAAATACTGTAATAAATGTATTGTTCATGTTAGTAAATATATCACCTACTGTAACCTTACTGTAAAGTTCTACCCTAACTACATATATTCACATTTGAAAGCATAAGAACAACTCATCTGGGTTTTTTGTTAGTTTTTTTGCGGGGATGTTTTTAAAATTTAATGAAAAATACAATAAACTGTTACCAAACTTTCGGATGCTCATTTAGTTTTCTTTTTCCGTCTCTCCACCTCCGTGGCCACAGAGCCCACCGTTGCTCCCATGGCCCCTCCTAAAGGCCCCCCAACAAACAGCCCCACAATGGAGCCCAGCAGAGTACTGCCCCTCACCATATTCGGCAGCCACAGAAGCCACCCGACCACACTGTCCCATAACCAGCGCAAAAACGTCAAGTCCTCAGGCTTGGCGACGCAGAGCTCCGTGATTCCCTCCACCGGCAGATCATCCACACTTCGCTCCGCTTCAGCTCTTGTTCCCTCAGAATCGCTCTTTCCTCGACTCCTCGAAATCTCCTCCTCCTTCTCCTTCACTCTTCTCTCTGCCTGCTGTAAAAGAGGGCAGGTGTAAAATCGTGTCCCGCTTTCTTTCACCATCCGTTCCACCTTTGTCAGCAGCTCCTCAACGTTGTCTTTCTCCTCTGGCCTCAAAGGATGCTCTCGCTCTCCACATTTTTGCACGAGCTCCAATAAATCGACTCGTTCTGTAGCGAGAAACTCGTCCAGAGACATGTCCTCTGGCAGCTGGTCCGTGTGGGTGAAGAGCACCATTGCGTGTTTGCTAACAGCTTCAGGGCCGAATACTTTCTCGATGGTCTCCAGAATCTGGAGCTCCAGGTTGCTATGCCGGTGAACGGGAACACAGAGCAGGAAAGCGTGAGGCCCCGGGGCCGATAAAGCAGCACAGAGCGAAAACTGGCGGCGGACGTCCTCAGCGGGACGCTCCACGCACAGACAGTCAGGTGTGTCCACCACTGCTACCTGGGTAGAAAACAAACTCTCAGAAAAATCTCACTTAAATTTACCAAGAGCACTATTGGGACATAGATTTTAAAGAAAAAGAAAAAAAGTATAAATAGCAATGATGATATATTTTATTAGGATACAATTTAATAAATGCTCCTTCCATTCACTTTAAAATAAGAAAGCAATAATATGTCTTTGCATACTAAAAATGTATAATGATAATAAGATAAAAAATATTTTTTTTTATAATATTAATGCGTTTTTCAAGCGTCTTTCTACACTGTAAAAAATGCTGTGTTCCACACAAACTATTTGTGTTGGGACAAGATGAAGGAATTAAGTTAACTTATTAGTATTTGCAAATTTAAGTGGATTGAACACAAAAGAAGTTGTCCCCAAAAAAACTCAAGAATTGTTTCAGCTTCTTTTATATAAGCAGTTTGAACAAACAGCACATGTCATTTTCTGAGTGCGGCACCAAAATCACATAAATTATAATTATTAAAAAAATAGTTTTGACTCATTTGAAAATGATTTTTATTTTAAATAAAACAAAAACCCATGAAAAGTCATGCTACAGTCATTGTAACATGGTAAAAGTGTCATCTTTCGTGCTACGTGTTTTATATCATTTATCGTTATAGTTTATTATCATATAATTTATTACATGAACTTTAAATAGCATTAGGCCACTTTCAGTTGCGTAAAAATGTAATAATATTGTCCATTTTAATATATTATAATATATAGTTTTTGTATTTATAAAATATCTATTAATGCTTTAAAATAAGGCCTCCTTAATTAACATTTGTTAATGCTTTGATAATAATAGTGAACAATACATTTGTTACAGCTTTTATTGATCTTTGTAAACAGACGTTAAACTATTAAGTTTTGTATTTTATGTAACTGTGCTAATAACTAAATGTCAGTAATTAAAAATATGTAATTAATAATGTTAATATTGATTTAATTAATGTATAATCAGATACAGAAATGAACAAAGTACGATTAATAGTTGAGCATGAACTAACAGTGAGCAGTTCTTCTAATGCAACTAATGTTAACCTTGTTGTAAACTTGTTGTACATTTTTATTTTTCAATTTGTGTTTCTCACATTTGAACCGAAGCTTTAATGTTTTTAGACAAATATAACTTCTGCTCAAAAGTGAAACTGTCCACAAAACTACGATTTATTTCATTTCTCTAGTGTTTTCACAAGTGCTTGGTTTTATAGTTGCACTTTTCATATTTCTAAACTAATCAACCAACCCAACTAAAGTTTGTTATGGCTTTTATTACACTAAATGTGGCACAAACGTAATTTTCTGAAATGTTTTAAAATGCTAAATCACATACTAAATCACTTACATGCCTTAATGGCACTTCTAAAAACTATTTATGCAACGATATACAAAAAGTCAGTGTGTGCAGGACTGAACATTTCTGCAGTGTCTCAGTGTTTGAAGCGAAGCACGAACCTGTCGTCCTGCCAGTGTCGCGCGTCTCTTCTGACAGTCAGTGTCGGGCGTCTCACGCTCAGAAGTCAGGCTGCCCAGGATGGCATCGACCACAGTGCTTTTCTCAGCACCCACTGAACCCAGCAGCACCAGTCTCAACTCTACAACCACAGACGGAAACACAGTGTTATTAAACACACAGATCACTCACAGAGAACACTCTTATATGGTCTATTCTCTCAATAACGGTTTATTATACTATTATCAAATATTTCTGTTAACTTAATTAGATTTTAAATAAATATAAGACAGTGAATTTATTTAAATCTAATCTATGTATAAAGATGCTTAACTAATGAACATTTATTTACGATTCTGGCACATTAACATACATGGAATTTGTCGCTTTTACTTTTGATTCAATATACAAAATATTGAGTTTCATGTTTGAATATTTAATGTTGGTGTGTGTGTGTGTGTGTGTGTGTGTGTGTGTGTGTGTGTGTGTGTGTGTGCGAGTGCGTGCATGCGTGCGTGCATGTTGAAATGTATAGAATGTAAAGTACTTAACCAATATCCAAAAATGCTATGTTTTATGGCAACTTACAGTTAAGCCCAAAATAATTTATACCCCTGGAAAATTCGGACATAAAAGTTACTTTTATTCAACCAGCATTTTTTTTTGATCGGAAATGACACAAGCGTCTCCCAGAGGCATCATTGTGGAGAAAAAAATATTTAAAAATCTCAGCTTTTGTTTACATTTGAACATAAACTTTAAGTCAGAATTTGCCTGGGGTATGAATACTTTTGGGCTTGACTTTATATAATTAAATAAATAATTGCATTTTAACAAAGTGCTCAAAAACGGATTCATTTAGGGTCTTTTAAGGTTAAATCAAGGTCATAATAGTGTGACAAATGAATACAAATCTGGGTTTACCAAAGCAAGAATTGATGCATTGTCATAAGAAGTTAAATATATTTGCTTTCTGCAGCTTATAATTCCACACATGGCTTGAACATTACTAAAACCAGGATAAATAAACTGGTGTCATTGCACAAATCTTGGCTGAAATATAATGAAGCTGAAAAATGAATGCATAGCAATGCACAATCATCATTTTTTCTGATTTAATATTAATTGCTATACAATCATATATAATGAAATTAGGTTCAAAGGAATGCTGAGTGTAACAAAAACAGATTTGGAGATGTGGAGTAACCAATAAAAGTGCATTATGCTAAATGAATGTTATGTTTGCACTTAATATATTATATAAAGTATAATGTCCAAATTAAATATATTAAAATTTATGTATTAGCAATGAAAATACAATGATTAGTGGGAGAAAATTATCTTAGAGTCAGTGTTAGCTCTGCAGTAGTTAGCTCTGCGTTTCTCTACAATTTTCATGCAATAGCGCCACCTAGAGACTAAATGGATACTTTTTGCATCTTACAACAAAATGTATATTACAAATGGAGTCAGCATTTATGCATGCTATGATTGCAGCAATCTTAATTTAAATAGGAGTGTTTTAATTACAATTTATATTATAATTATGATGAATCCTTTAATTGTTGCAAAAGCTTCATTTTACTGGTTGGTTAAGGATACACTTATTTAAGGACAACATAAAAATAGTTATTAAATGATGTGTAGCACAACGTATGTAATATACTGACATTGGTAACACTTCACAATATGGTCGAATTAGTCAATGATAGATAATGCATTTACTAACATGAACAAACAATATTACAGTATTTGTTCATGTTATTGTTAGTTAATGAAACTACAGTTGTTCATTGTTAGTTAATGTTAGCTGATGGTGCATTAACTGATGTTAACAAGCATGAATGTGGGTGTTAATAATGCATTAGTAAATGCTGAACTTTGATTAATAAATGAACAAGTGTTGTTCATAACTGTTTCATGTAAGTAAATACATTAACAAATTAAACCTTATTGTAAAGTGTGACCCTGACATCATTCTCAAGGTATTTAAAAGCACTACAGAAAAACATTTTAATGTGCACTATATGTGGTAATTCATCTAAACTGACTAGTTTTACTGAAGTCAAAATAAAGTCACATTAAAGAACTTTAACAGATACCCTAAGGTACTTAAAGAAAGCATTTCAAAAGTTACCATGGTATACGTCCACAAACAAGGGAATACTATGACACATTTTCAAACACAAGACACTTCTTTGGAACAACTTTGTTGGCAAAACACAATAATGCTATGATGTAGGTTTAAAGACTATAGGGATGATACTGGGACCATGCAAAAAAAAAAAACTAAACAAAAAAACAAGGTATTACCATGGTACCTGTCTAAAAATATGATATTATTAAATTCCATTTCCATAAACAATGCATTACATTGATACCATGTTTGAAAACATGGCATTAACATGGTGCATGTCCAGAAAAGCCAGGTATTACAGACACGTGTACAAAAACAATACTAATATTACAAAGTATTACATTAATTTCACAACAAAAATATGGTATTACTATGGTGTATGTCCAAAAAACTATTTTATTGTTCCATGTTTAAAACACCTTGGTTGTTTGTTTTGCTAAATGTATTTTTACATTATATATACAGTAGTCAACACAGACACAACCCTTATTTGTCGAGCAAAAGTAACTTCTTCAAATGACTTCAAACCTCTTTCCTCAGGATCTGTGTGCCCTCCTTCACCGCTTCCCTTTCTTTCTGTCTCTTCCTGATGAATTCCATCCTGTGTCTTACTTTCCTCCATAGTAAGCACCTAGAAAGAAACAGACAATGAGTCGTCTTTTTTAAAAAGCTTACTGCAGGAAAAAATAGAGGCAAATGGAGGACATGATTCCAGTCAGATGAGTCAGCAGAGAGAAACCACAACAAATACAAACTTCACCAAGCTCAGCTGCAGTAAAGCGCTTTTAGACAGCTAAGAAAACAGACTTAAATATGAGTGTTCAGCTTATATGTGCATTGTGGTATTACCTTTAAGTGAGAGACTGGTCTGAGGAGCACCGTGTGTTTCTGAGCTGCTCTGTGTTTCTCTGCACTTCCTGTTTCTCCTCCTGCTGTTCAAGCAAAACACTGCGGGCTGTGTGCCTCTGTCTGAACATGTGATGCTCTTTCTGTCTCTGAATCACTCCTCCTTTACTCAGAAATTTTGAAGGTGTGTCTGTGTGTGGTTTTCACATACATTGTGAATAAATGGCTAGTTTTATAGTGCTTTTGTACTAACAGGAAGTTGAGCACACTGCTAACTCACACATTTGCTTATCTAAGGCAGTCATTTTATCTTTTCACTTTTTCTCTTCTATTGGCAAATTCCACAGGGTAATTTTATCTTAGGGCGACTAAAGATTCCTGTAAAGCTGCAATACAGGAATTTCTTGGTTGTGGAGGCTTTGAATGTGCACTTATTAACCCCTAATAACTTTACTTTTAAAATCAGTTACAGTACAGTGTGTGTGTGTGTGTGTGTGTGTGTGTGTTGAACACATTTGAAGTGAATTATTATTTAGTTTTTTTATTCAAAATTGTCCTAGGACCAGAATGGGTGTTGTTCAATAGATTCAGGAGCGCTTCAAATGTTGACTACTACATATAAATGTAATATCTCGAGGTAAACTAGCCCTCTAATGAAACATGGTTATAGCTAATGCGATGAACAACACAAATGTAGGTATTCTTAAATATTAATATCAAATACAGTCATTCATTCATTCATTCATTTTCATTTCGGCTTAGTCCCTTTATTAATCTGGGGTCACCACAGCGGAATGAACCGCCAACTTATCCAGCATATGTTTTACGCAGCGGATGCCCTTCCAGCTGCAACCCATCTCTGGGAAACATCCATACACACCCATTCACACTCATGCACTACGGACAATTTAGCTTACCCAATTCACCTATACCGCATGTCTTTGGACTTGTGGGGGAAACCGGAGCACCCGGAGTAAACCCACGCCAACACAGGGAGAACATGCAAACTCCACACAGAAACGCCAACTGACCCAGCCGAGGCTCGAACCAGCGATCAGTGACCTTCTTGCTGTGAGGCGAACGTGCTACCCACTGCGCCACTGTGAGGCCCAAATACAGTCATATATCGACTAATATGTCTATAAAAACAATTAAGATTCTTGACATTTAATCATTGCAAAATCCCCATTTTTCAATGCATTCACTCATTTAAAATCATCACTTTAAAGGTGAACTAAACTGTTGGTGCATAAAGTAAGCATTTGAATGGATACTAATGCCATAATCAGGTTGTACACTGCATCAAAACAATGTTTAACATATTTACTTATTAAAGTTATTTTGCAACCAAAGGTGTGCTATAATTGCCAGGTTAGCAAGATGTGAGTAGTATTCATCTGGTGATGTGAAAATTAGCTTTTAATTTACTCACCCTCAGGCCATCCTGACATCGTTGGTGTCAGTTTGTCTGTTAAAGATTTTTACATTTCTAATTCTGTTTACATTACATTGATTTTTTTAGCTGATATAAAGGTGGTCCTTGGTGATTTATAATATGGCAATCAATGGCTACTGGCACTTTGGGAGTAAAACAAAACACATACAAGCACAACAAAAGTAATATCGATGACTTGAAGTGAAACAATCAGTCTGTGCAAAAAATAGATCCAGAATGTTATTTATGATGGCATTATTACCCATTACATACCTTCTTTATTGCTCTCCTGAGGAAAAAAAGTCCGTTTTTTTGTATGGTTTGAAAGTAAATAAAATAACAGCAAAATCTATTTTTAGGTGAAATGTCCCTTTACAAATAATAATAAAAAAGACTTGGTGCACCTTTAAAATGATTTTATACATGCTTGTCCTGAAACATGCTAAAAGTTGAAAACTATAATATTATTATTATTACAACATTTACATTACAAAAATACAATATGACATCAAACAATGGCAGCGCAGTCAAACTGCTGTTGATATAAATTAACTCAATGTTAAATTAGGAAAAAAATAGCATTTGGCCCTAAAATGAAAACTGCACATATTTGTAAAAAAAATGTTTTGGACATTATGAAAGCATGTGAATTAGACCACACTAACAAACAGATCTAAGCACAGACACTGAGACGCTGACACAAACACAAAAGAGAAACTTCAAAAGTCTTCTCTAAAATAGTACATATATATATTTTTTTACAACATTAAAAAAAGACTAACGTTTTAAATACTATTTTTAAAAACATGTCATAGACTAAGAATGTCCGTTGATCAAAAAAAGTAAAAAAAAAACAACAACAACAACTCTGTCTGGTCCTGTGTTCTGGGAATGTGTCCAAATGTAACCCAGTCTCTTAAAAGTGCCTTTAAAAAGATTCATAGTCCAGGCATTATGTAAGCGATGTTGTCCAGAGTATTTGACTGCAAAAACAAGAATCATGAGAACAGTTAAAATAATAAACTTTGCATAATAAATGGAAATAAAAATTTGGGGGCCGCATAATAATAAAGCTGCAGTTTGTGAAAGTGTCTCACCAGGATGTTGCGTGGACAGCCGTTGAGCTGCGGAACTTGTGCTGTTAAGCAGGTTAATGGACCAAGAGCACAGAGAATAGAGTCTAACAGAACGGAAAGACTGCCCGACACCGCCACCATCCCCTACAGGATGAACAGAAACATTTATACAGATGATTAAACACTTCCCATCATCTGAGGTGTGACAAAATAATATGAATGCCTGTTTTTATTAGGTTAAAGGCACAATATGTAAAAACAGCATTACAGATTTATGTATTTACATTATCCCAAATATTTCGAAGAATCCAGAGAAAAAAAAGCTAGTTTAATTTCAACTAGTGACACTTACCATGTAATTGATGATGTCATTCCGGTTTTTATTTATATAAAACAGGGAAATACCAAGGACACTTTAATATGTTGTGTGTTTTATGGGACTGCTCAGAGCAGCATCATTACCAAACTCTAAAACTTACTTAAATCATTACCGAACTCTAAAACAGTGATACTTCTTCCTGACGTGATCATGACAGGAATAGATGGACTGTGGCATAATAAAAGCTCACGGCTTTCGCGTCACGCTCATCAGCAGTTGCTTCAGTTTTTAATTTTCACTTGAATGGCTTTCAGCCTTACTCTGCTTTATACTAGCATGATAATAAGTCTTACATACTTTAGCTCCTCCATGAACATGATTAACAGATCCAATAACATGACAGAAGTCCCATCTCTCATATTGCCTATATTCTCTAATATAAGGTGTGTTCAGCATTGTTTAGTACAAGCCATAGTTGCAATGTGTGAATCGTCAGACAAGTTGATTAATTGATCCAAACAACAGACATCTAAAAACAAGTTGATTACGTTTCACTTCAGATCATTTTTTAGCAATTATATTCAGCATCATAAAAAGAATATTTCTGCATCACAAACCTCTGTCTCCTGAAGTCGGTGTCCAATCAGAGACAGCGATTCTCCCAGCAGCTGGAGGTGAGCTGCTGCATCTATTGGATCTACATCAGGGACTCGAGCCGGAGACAAAGACATGCCCAGAGACGAACGACCCTGAGGGGCCAAACTCGACCCTAAACCAGCCGCTTTACTGGAGCCTGAAACAAACAGATACACAGGGATACTAAAGGAAATGTGTTGATACGCGAGTCAGAATATGAAGTGTGCAAGACAAAAAATGTGAACTGATATGCTTTGGTCACACCTTTACTTTTACTGTCTGAGGTTGTTACGGTTTTCCGCTTGACGGTCATAGCTTCAGCTTTATTCTGCTTGTGCTGGAGATATTGAGCTTTCTGTCTCCAAACCTTCAGTGTCAGAAACAGAAAAAGAGCTTTTTCACCACTGTCGTACATTTGACTGAAATTGCAAATCCCTACCATTACTTTCAAGCACAAACAGTCAACAACGAAAAACTTCTAACTCAATTATTTGCTAGAATTAAAAAGTAGAGATAAAAAGTGCTGACCAGTTTATCTTTTTCAGGCAGCTGTTTCCACACCTCTGCGAGTTTCTTACTTAGCTCCCCGAAAACTGAACAAGAACAAGATTCAACCAATCACAAAACAGCACAAGATGATTGACAGCAGTGCATGTGGATTGGCTCTCACCTAATCCAGGCTGCTCTGCGTTGATATTGACCCTGTACTCTTTACAGAACACCTGATAGGCCGTCATGTTCTTCTTCTTCGGCTGATAGGATGAAGGACAGAATATAATTAATGGTGAAATTCAAACCTCAAGCTGCTTCCAAGGGTCTAAGAAAGTAATTTAATTGACCTTGTCCTTGTCATGTTTGTCTCGCTCCTTTTCCTCCTTTTTCTTTTTCTTCTCGCCAATCAGTTCAATGCTTTGATGTTGATGCGACAAGGTGGGCGGAGCCATAGGGTACATGCCACCAGCAGAACTGTGATTGGATGAGCTGTGTATGTGGGAGTGGCTTCTAGGCTGATCACCTGATTTGTAAGGAGAGAAATTTAGATAAAAATTCTGTGAAAGTTGATTTAATGTAAACACCATACAACAAATCTATCAGCTTCAAGGCTCGATGCTGGAGGTAAATAGGGTCACAGTTATCAACATAGAGGGGTTGGACAATGAAACCAAAACACTGACCAATTTAGTAAATCCAAAATCGAACAAAAAGTGCTTCAGGAGTAGTTAATGTGTCAGTGCTCTTTGGATAAAAGATTCATAAAGATAAACAACAAAATCATAGTAAGTTATTACTATGTGAATCAAGTAATTGAAAAAAATAAAAGAAAAAGAAAACTAGTGTTGGAGGTTTTGTGGCTAAATTTGACGAGCCTGGTGGCCAATCTTCACTGATTGCACATTCCACCAGTAAGAGCAGAGTGTGCTGGTTTAATTAGCAGAGTAATGGCACAGTTTTGCTAAAAATATTGCAATCCACAAAACATTATGTGTGCACACGTTATGTGTAACAACATTATGACAGGTATGTGAGTTCAAAAAAGGACAAATTGTGGTGCGCACCTTGCTGGTGCATCTCTGACCAAGACAAGAGCAAGTCTTTACGATGTGTCAAGAGCCACGGTATCCAGACTAATGTCAGCATACCACCTAGAAGGACGAAACACATCCGACAGAAGTAACTGTGGACGCAAGAGGAAGCTGTCTGAAAGGGATGTCCAGGTGCTAACATAGATTGTATCTAAAAAACATAAAACCGCAGCTGCCCAACTCACTGCAGAATTAAATGTGCACCTTAACTCTCCTGTTTCCACCAAAGCTGTTTGTCGGGAGCTCCACAGGGTGGCCAGGCTGCTATAGGCAAACCTTTGTTCCCTCGTGCCAATGCCAAACTTTGGTTTCAGTGGTGCCAGCAGCGAAAATCTTCAGCTGTGGACAATGTGAAACATGAATTGTCCACCTTGACTGGCTTTTCCACATCCAGGAGAGAAGCCCCAATAAATCGTACCACCCAGACTGTTGCATACCCGGAGTGAAGCATGGGGGTGGATCAGTGATAGTTTGGGCTTGAATATCATGGCATTCCCTAGATTCAATACTTGTGCTAGATGGGCATGTCACTGCCAAGGACTACCAAACCATTCTGCAGGACCATGTGCACCCAATGGTTCAAACATTGTATCCTGAAGGTGGTGTCAGGATGATAATGCACCAATACACAGCAAGACTGGTGACAGAGTGGTTTGATGAACATGAAACTAAAGTTGAACATGACCTTCACAGTCAACAGATCTAAATATTGTTGAGCCACTTTGGGGTGTTTTGGAGGAGCAAGTCAAAAACGTTTTCCTCCACCAGCACCAGCACGACCTGGCCACTATTCTGTAGGAAGAATGGCTCAAAACCCTCTGGCTACTGTGCAGGACTTGTGTCTGTCATTCCCAAGATGAATTATAGCTGTGTTGGCCGGAAAGGGAGGTCCTACACCATTCTAATGAATTATTGTGGTCTAAAACCAAGCGTTTCAGTTTTATCGTCCAACCCCTGTAGTTCCCTAGTTAAATTACATCAAGAATTGCAGTCATTTTGTGTATTAATTGTGCAAATAAAGAGTTATTTAATTAAATATGCACTAATTTGCATATATTTAAAACACAAAAATCTGAACAATGAAAGAAATCAGGTTTAAAACTCATGTTTTGATTTATGAGTATTTCTTTTTATCACTCCATAGTTCAGAAAATCCCATGACCAGCATTGTTTTGTAGAATCCCTCACCTTAAATAAACTTAAATGTGCCTCACCTTGACCGCTTTTCTTCCCTCCACTTCCTCCTTTGCTGTGTTTCTTCTCGCGGGATCCTTTCTCTCTGTCTCGCTCTTTATCTTTTTTCTTTTTGCTCTTCTTGCTCTTCTTCTTCTTTTTGGAGAGATGTGTATAGGAGTCGTCAATCACCAGCTCTCCAGCCTCTAGTTCTCCTCCTGAAGATGAGCTCTCTCCTCCCATGCCTGCGTAAGACCCGCCATAATGACCTGTCGTTCATGTTGGAGAAAAAACAATATTTAAGGTATGTTTACCACAGACCTTACTTTGCTCACAAATATTTCTTTTAAATGAATATCGAAGGAACCAGTGGCAAATTTGTCTTTTGGGTTTTACATCATCCTTCTCCATCAACTGCAATAAGTTACATTTTTTTTATTAAACTGTTGTATTAAATGGATAGTTTAACTAAAATGAAAATTCTGTCACCTTTCACTTGATTCAAACCTTTTTTGACCTTTAAGGAGATATTTTGAAGAAAACTGGAAACTTGTAACCATTGACTTTCATAGTGTCTATTAGTACTACTATAGTAGTCAATGGTTATAGGATTTCAGCTTTCTTCAAAATATCTTCCTTTGTGTTCAGCAGAAGCTCATGAAGGATTGGAAAGACTTGAGGAGGTGTAAATTAAATTTTTGGGTGAATTATCGATTTAAACCATTTAAGAATGGTCAGTGTTGATGCATTCGCAAAAAATATAACAGTTTTATTTACATTTTTTACTCATATTTTAACCTCAACCTTAACCTCAACTTTTGGTTAAGGTTTTCAGCTTTTTGATACAATAATTAGTAGGGAATCATTAGATTAAAAATGTTAATGTCTAATTACATAAAAAAATACTAACACATTTGTAACTTAATTACACTTAATTAATTACACTAATTAATCATTTATTTTTGTTATTTATTATATTTATGCAAAGTTGTTGATCTAAAGCACTATATAGAGTTTTGAAAGAAATCTGCTCATAAAAGCTACATTTATACAATTAACCCTGTTTTATTCCAATATATATTTATAATGCAATTTATTCCACCTGTAAAGTATTTAGCAAAAAGGTCATAAAAGCACCCTTAAGAGACAAAATGAAAGAATATCTTCTGCCTCACCTACAACCTCCACCTCTTTCCCCACAACAGGCAGCGGCTCTCGGCTGTGCTGCTTTTTCTTTGGTGGCTTGGACGTCATCTTGTCCTTTTCCTTGTCCTTGTCTTTCTCCTTCTTAATCCCTCCTTTCTTCGAGCCGGAGGACGAATGATGGCCTGCGACACCTGAAGAAGAGGAAGAAGACTGTCCAGGGAAGGACAATCCCTCGTTCACCCCTGCAACTTCACTCTTCTCTTTTGAAGAAAGGATGAGCTTCATCTTCAGGCCTTCAGCTTCACAAAGCGTCAGCGGCTCTCCTTTCGCAGCTCCTCCATGAAACAGCAGAGACTTCGAGGAGGAAGAGGAGGAAGAGTGTTTTTTAGACGAGGACGAGCCGGGCGGACGTGAGTGCGGGTACGAGTGGCTGCTGTTTTTGGAGCTGCTGTCCCGCTTGCGCTCTTTGGAAGAATGTGAGGAGGCATGTGGAGGGTAGGAGGGTTTTTTGTGGAGGTGAGGGGCCGGCTCGGAGCCCGTGGCCAGCGGTGACGTGATGGCCTCCAGGAGACCCATGGCTGTGTCTGTGGGGTGGGATGGGTGAGAAGAGGAGGACGAGGACAGAGAGGGTGAGCGGTCTGAAGACTTGCGCTTCTTCTTGTGAGGAGGCTGACCAGAACTGTGGTGGTCTGAGAGGAGACGTCAGACATGAGTTTTAATGCAAAATCAACATGTGATTCAGGAAAAGTGATTTTTGAAGAAACCTATTTAAAGAAAGTGGTATTTTAAGACAGGAAACTAGGGCTGTGAATCTTTGGTTAGATAGCGAATCGATTCAATTCATGACCACCTGTCAGACAAACTCTTTCCTCTCTATGCACCAGGCACTTTATTAGAAACACTTCTATGTTTTCTAATGTAATGTAATGTAATTTTTTATATTTTGTTCTTCATATCTAAAGTTTTAAACATTTTATATTTGGTCTTATATTTCATATAATAAAAACAGTTTTTACTTATTATACTTATTACTAAAATACTTTAAGGTCACAGGCAGTTGTATAAGCATTTCACTGCATATCTTACAGTTCATGACTGTGAAAGTGACAAAAAAATTGATTTTGAAATAAAGACTTTTGACTCATTTGACCAGTACGCAATTTTGTAAGCAAAATAATTATTTTTCCTCACACTTAAAAACTAAGGCTGTGAATCTTTGTGTAGATAACGAATCGATTCATAGGTTTCTGATTCGATTCAAGAATGGATTTTTGAAAATGATTCAATTCAACTAGATTCACAACTAAATTTGATACGAATAACTGTTCGGTTCTGTAGTCTGTATTTTTAGCCTTTCTTTTTATTAGAGTAAATATAATACATTTTCTGTAATGTCATGACCAGTTGAAAACATTTGCAGCAACTAGATGCAGAACTTATGCATTTTAAGCTGGAAAAATGAATTCAACATATTCAATGAAACATTAGTGCTTAATTGTAAACACTGCATGTATTTTGTAAAAAGGGCACCACGGACAGACTGGGTGAACTTGAGCCTCAGCTCCTCTATCACAGACTGTTCCAATTCTGGGACACATGTTTCATTGAAAAACTGGAAGCTAGGAATTTTGTATCTTGGTTCTACAGCAGGGGTCTCCAACATTATTTTGTATGCTTCTTTTTAAAAACTGAACGTGTCCAAGAGCTACTCATGTCACAGTCACTGAATATTTCAAATTAATTCAATATTGTGAATAGAGTAAATCAGTGTTTCTCAACCACATTCCTGGACGAACACCAGCTCTGCACAAATTTCCATGTCTCACTAACCAAACACACCTGATTCAGATCACCAGCTCATTACCAGAGACCGAAACACTTGTAATGGGTGTGACAGACAAAAGAGACATCCAAAACATGCAGTGTTGGTGGTCCTCCAGGAACATAGTTGAGAAACACTGCACTAATTGTTGTCTCTAAAACAAGACAGAACTCCTCACCTCTGTGATAGTAATCATAACTCGAGTGCTTCTTCTTTTTCTTGTGAGAATCTCCTCCTAGCAGGACAAGGTCAGAATCCTGAAAAGATGACAGTGCATGTTCAAACAGCTCAATATGTAAAGAAAAACTATTAATGTATGGCTACTGATCTACTACGACTACTACAGCTACAACAGAAAGAGTAGAGATGCTCTGATCAGACCATACACCCTAAACCATCTAATTCTGCATAATTATTCTACGCTATTTAATCAAAGAACAAAAATATTTAAATAAACAAGCTTATGAGTAGGCCCACACGCAATCTGCGCATGCAGAAATCCGCAGATATTTTTAGCCCATCGAGTCTAGTTATTTACTTGTGTAAATGTGTGTAAATCGATATTTATTCAGTTTTTTTAATTAATTTCAGTAATAATATTGACTAATGTGAAAGTGTTCATTTGGTTTATTTACAATACAGTTTGTAAAGTAATATTTTCTGTCTTTTAGTAGATCTATTATATAAGAGACTTGCTTTGTTTACCAAATAAGTGGATCTAGATGGATTTGCATTGTAAACATTAAATAAAAATGTAAAAGGTATTATTTTTTGTTTCATATATTACGTTTTTAGTTATGATACTCCCAAAATAATTCCGCATAAATTCACAGATTTTTTTTTTTTACAAAACTCTCTGCAGAAATAGCATAAAATGTCTGCAGATTCTGTCTGGCCCTACTTATGACCAGACTTATATACTACAAGACTTAATATCGATTAAATATAATCTGCAACTGTAATCAAATAGTTTTTCCCACTAAACCAATTTGTAATTTGTGTAACTGTGATTATTTGTCCTTTTTTTTTATTTTCTTACACATTTAATATATTTATCTCATTTAGTATAATATATTGCATGTGAAATTATTACATAAAGAGATCATTTTATGTCCCAAGTCAATAATTCTTTAGGGCCACTTTTTAGTCATTTATTATTTCTTATATTTAATCTAGTCGATTTTTGTTACGTTAATTTTTTTAATTAGCCATTTTAATTGCAATTAATATATATTTTCATGATTTTATTTCTATAATGTGGACAATCACCCTGTATTTTGAATGTAATTTCTGTTCCTCCTGGAGCTATATTTTTTTAATAGCATGTTTTATTTTTTAATAAAAAACTATCTACAGCAAGCGGTGATGGACCAAAGCCAAGAAGATCATGAAGGACATAAGCCACCCCAATAATGGGCTGTTCTCTCACTGTTGCGGTCAGGTAAGCACTTCCATTCACTGAAGGCAAACACAGTGAGACCAAGGAGGAGCTTTTTCCCACAGGCTATACGGTTTCTCAATCAAAACAACACACAGGACTAAACAATACTTATGGACATTGGCTACACACTCTCTCAATCAAAACAACTAAAACACTTTTTTTGCACATTTACAGATACATGGACATTCATGCACATTTCCAACCACCCTGGTCATATATTGTGTAGTTCTGATCGAGTGCCCTCCATGCAGGTGAGTGGGCTTGACTGTGGTTTACCTGTCGGATACACTCTTTCCTCTCTTTGTACCAGGCACTTTATTAGAAACACTTCTATGTTTTATACATTTGTTTATATAGCAAATGTAGAATTGAAATATTTTATACTTGGTCGTATATTTTGTATAGCTATAAACTGTTTTTACTTCTTATTATACTCCATAATTTCGATTGTTATTGATATTAGTTTTGTTTTTTAAGGTCACAGTCAATTATATAAGCACTTCACTGCATATCGGACTGTGTATATGACAAAAATTTCACATATTAAATAAAGACGTTTAAACAGTATGCAATTTTGTAAGCAAAATTATTATTTTACTCACACTTGAGAACGCTGATCGCAGCATCTCTAAGCAAAAGTCAATGACAAGCGGTCTTAGAGAAGAAAAGAAAACTGCAAATATTTCTTTGTCACATCTACCTAGGTAACATCACATCAAGTTGCTTGTTTATTAATATCCTTAGAAACTACTTTGAGGTTGTCATTGGTATTATTATCCACATAACAAGGTTATGGATCATATATACTACAATCAATCAAGGAAAGTAATAGTTCTTGTTATTATAATGCAACTTGGTGTTTGACGTCACCATAACTCCCTGCTGTTACCTTGTGTTGTTTCTTGGAGGTTTTGCACACCTGCGCTGCGATTTCTTCTTCCTCTCTCAGCAGATCTTTATACGAGCGTCTCTTCTCTCTTTGGCTGCGACCCGCAACGAGACCGACCTCTCCTTCTGCACCTGGAACATCTACAGGGAAACCATATTTCACTGTAGGTTTGTTATGGACGTAATTAAGTGTATCGTGGTGCTTTTGTGTGACAGACGTTACCCATCATTCCTTTCTTCTTTATCTCCTCAAAGGCCATGTCAGTCTTTGCTCTTCAGCTGGAACTGGTCAGTGAATCTAGTGCACAAGAGCAGATGCAAACCACAGGTAAGTCTTTAAAAAACACTCACAAAATAAACTCTCCCTCCATTTTATTTTTTTTTTTTTTTGCAATGGTTAAAACGATATACATTTCCTTTAAACCAAAAAGCATGTTAAATTAATGCAGGACATTTTTGTGAAGAATCTATTGAGAAAACTCATATATTACACATTATATAGCTAATTCAGTTTCTGACTTGATTGTGTGATTCCATCTTTTTCTTATTGCTTCAATCCTAGGGCACTCAAAAGTATTTAAAAGGACATATCAACATTTAAAATGTACACAAAATATAATACATATAGAATATTATATTGTTGTTAATTAATATATAGATCAAATTTTAAAAATTGACAAATATAAATGGACAAAATCAAGTCACAGTTTCTTTTGAATACACATTACAACAGAAGGATAAAAAATGACTATTGTAACTTCAATTACATGCTGACTTTAATATATCAATGACGTTTCTTGCATAGATAACTAATAATTCTGTTTTCATCTCAATATCTGCACTCCCTTGTAACCAGGGTGCAAATTACAGGGGAGTTTGGGGGGGGGGGGGGGGGATTGACCACCTAATTAAGGTTTGATCCCCCCTAAAGGACGTCAAAAGAAGATGTATGGCGGGATCCCTTGGAATCTGAGTTAAAGTTCACTCTGATCTGTATTTTAAATAATAATGTTAATAATTAAAATAATGGATATCCATTTGACCACCCCTATAACAGTTCATACCATTGTGAATTCATAATCGTGCCAATCAGTCTATGCCAGAAAAAAGTCCTTCAACAGTCTGAAACCGGCAGATTAAGAGCACCGGAGTTCACAAGACTGATTTCTCATAAAATAGGGGTTTGTTTTTACATAAAGCCTATAAATAACGTCAAATTAGATGCGTAGTTTCTATAGTTTGACCTAAAATAAGCCGAAAATAGCTAATACACTAAATAGCCTATCCCACAAAACACTGAAAACTTAAATATATTTTATTAATAAATGACATGTCATTTAAATAAATGCATAAATCTGATATACTGATGTATTACACAAACTGACATTACCTTAAAAGTTGACCCCCCCCCCCCCGATCGTAAATGTATAATTCGCACTGTTTGTAACCTATATTGTCAGACTCTATATAAATATGTTTGCTCATCAGACTTAGCATAATACCTGAATTCGTATCTACTACTTTTAGAAATATCTACCTCCTCCAGCAGCTTACTAACAATAAAATAAGTGTAGTGTGCAAATTTTATCTATTGAAATGAATGAAAGGCAGCGGTGTATTCATAATAAAATTGTGATATATGGCATACCATTTAATGTGAGGGAAAACTACTGTAAATTCATAAAGACAAACTCGTCTTCATAACTACCTATCAAAATAAAAGTTCAGTTTAACAGGTGACAGAAAAACACCACTACTGTACTTAATCTCTCAGGTTAAAAATAACTTTTAACAGGACTAAACAGCCATTAAAATGGAGTACAGAAAAATAAAAAAATAAAAACACCACAAAAAAGGTATTAGATTGAAACTGAGGAAATAATTAAGCATTTTCCAGGCCCTGAGTATGCTATAGCATAATTTGATCATGGACTAAAAAGTTTTTTTTTCTCAAAGTATTTTAGCATTATAGTAGCAGGTATTAAACAAATACAAAACAAAAAGTATGCCATATAATCAGATGTTTAACATTTTAAACTTAAACTAACCAAACTTATACTGGACCAAAACAGAGAAAAGCTACACTCATCTTCCAGTTCCCATAAAACTGTTCCTCTAATTGCAACAGTGTTAAACCACTGTGAAGCTGCTGAATGCACACACAAACACTCACACACACACACTCTCATTAGTGAGGGATCGGGCTCTACAACACACATCAGTTTTCCTCCAGCCAAGCTTCCAGTGACAATTGCTGGAATCCAACAACACGACCGAGCAGATCTGCCTCGACACTCGTTATTACACATTTCCCGCCTACTTTCGAAGAAATGCAGACTCGCACACCCCCTTCCCTTCGCTTCATAGGGATCCAGCGCTTCCCTGTTGAAACTCAAGAGGATTTGAGCAGCTGCGGGCGAGCGGCGCGTCTCTGCCGGACCGTCCGGTGCGCGCAGACCCGGTGCTGCGGCGCACACAGGCCGGTATCGGGTTACAACTCGAATAAACCCGCGCTCCCGCTATGCAACATTTAGGGTTTCTACTGTACTGCAAAATTGGCGCGGAATGCACGCGATTCGTGTGAAGACATTACAAGTGTTGTGCAATAATCGGTGAAATATTACCTCGGGTTGGATGTGGGTTTAGTTGGCGCGCGACGCCATCTTTGATGGGAGTCAACAACAAAAGCAGCCAAAGATGAGGAGGAGGGACTTTCAGAGCAGAGTGTGTATCACAACAATGAGAACCCCCATCTTTGCAACCAAAAATGTGTATTATTAAAGTACACATTAGACATTTTTAACAACAAAAAACGACAGATTAATTTTTTTTATTATATTAAAAACAGAGTCCGCATACACTTTTGGTCATTTATTTGGCAGTCTTAATTGTCAATTACAAAAATTAATAATACAGTAAACTGTGACATGATAGGCTACAATAAAGGCATAACAGAAAGGAATGAGTTATTTCCTAAAAGGACAGTTCAGACAAAACTGAAAATTCTATCATCATTTACTCACCATTTACTATTTCCAAACCCGTTTGCCTTTTTTTCTACTATTGAACACAGAATCAGATATTTTAATGAAAGCTGGAAACCTGTAACCATTGACTTCCCTGGTATGTTTTTTCTACTATAAAAGTCAATGGTTATAAGTTTTCTGCTTTCTTCAAAATATCTACTTTAGTGTTAAACAGAAGAAAGAAACTCAAAGATTTGGAAGCACTTGAGGGTGCATAATTGGTCAGTAAATGTTCATTTTTGTGTGCACTGCCCCTTTTAGAAAGAAAAATAACAAAGGCAATGTGTCATTTTCTCAGTCAAAGTTGCAGTTAAATAATCAGAATCATTGATGTAGGCATGTCATATATAAATAGTTTTTCCCGTTTTCCCAGCAAAAGCCACAGTTGTCCCATCTTCTCCTGTCTTTTCCTCTGTGCTTCTCTACTGGTCTCCCATATTCTGCATCTGAATACTGAGAGACGTGAAGCTGGCCAGTAAATCAGTCACTTCATCCACCTGCAGATAACATGAAAGACAGACAATCAAAGGAACAGATGTGTAGTTGACCCTTCGCTAAGCCACACCCGAAAACTGCCACACACCAATCGTGGCTTAGCAACCGTAGCTATGCGCAGGAGGTCTGTCAAGCTTTCGAGCGAGGGAACCAAGCCAAAGCGTTGTTCATATGGATTGTGCAAATCTGATACCCGGTATCCTGAAAGTTTGGACGGGCTGGTGGAAATTTTTTTTCCCTTTCCAAAGCTTAAAACCCAAGGGGAGAAATGCCAGCGTGGATCAAGCTGTGACAATCCAGTCATATTTCGATCTGTTTCAAGCTACGAATATATGGATCACGTATTAACAGAACAAAGCAAGGATATGATCACAAACTGAGCACTTGCGATCAATATACTTCACCCGCAGCTGTTTTTCAGTAATTTATATCCCTCATGTCCATGTCAGAGCTACAATTCACCTATGTTTTCGTCGGTCTTTTGGAGATTTAGTCATTGGTGATGACATTATAGCAGATTAGTGTCTGCTTTTATATTTGGTATTGGATTAATATCTGCTGGTAGGGAAAATCTATTTGTACACTTCTGCTATTTATACTTTGATTTGCATATCAATTTATTTATTTTTTTCTACTTAACTGCAAATTAGAATAGAAACTGTATAAAAAGCACACAAACATACTGACAGTTATAGGTACTGTACATTATTATGGGTTAACGATGCTAATATTTCGCACAAATCCATCATGAATGAATTATGTCGAAGCACTGCCCTTGCATGTTTCCTCGTCGGTTAGTAACGCTATATTTCATTGCACAACAGTTAGTCTATCAGACTTGTTGGCTAATAAAGAGAAATCACGGTTTAATTTGTTATTATTAGATTATTGTTAAATTTCACCTATCCTGCTGTGCATGAACTAAGCTGTTGAATGGTCAGCGTATGAGGCATCTAGGCTTAAGCTTAAGTTCTGATTAAATTATTTTCTAATTGGTTGCGTATTATGTCGTGAACATACCCCTGTAATGCTTACTGCAGTCTTTTTTTATCTGGCTTTCTCAGATATCTCACCTGTTCGCCAAAAATGACTAATTATATCCCTGGCAATATCTGACACCGGCGCATACATATTGTAATAGATGAGCCAGGCACGAAAGCTTGACAGATGTAACAACAGTAACTAAGGAGGGCGGGGCTTAGCGAAGGGTCAATTAAAAAGGATTTGGATACCAAGTACATCAGCATTTTAATTGATTTGTTTTTTTGTTTTATTTTGGTTTTAAAAATATGTTACAATGTTAATTTAATTAAAGCTAATATCAAAGAGCAGAAATTATGAACATCATTGTTTTTGAGTTCAAAAGCATCACAGCTTCCCACAATTGTACACACAACAAAAGTCAAGTGTATTCCACATGATTTTAAAAGCTCCCCCTAACACACATATACCCTATCAGAGCAGGACAGAATATGCTTTTTTGTGCATTTCTGATCAGATTTAAGCAAAATTTAAGCAAAACAATTCCATTTAAAGTTCACAGTCAACAATCCAAGTAGAACCACCTATTTGGTAAACCAAACTACAGCAGGTCTCTCATATAATACATCCACTAAAAGACAGAAAATAATGATTTACAATAATTGTATTATTTATAAATGAGCTAAACATTTGCATATTGTTCAATAATATTACTTAAATTAATATAAAACAGACTGAAATGTATATTTACACACATTTACAAAAGCAAATAAATAGATTGAAAGATCTGTGGAATTTTGCCGGTGCATTTTCTGTGTGGGCTATAATATGTATATGTATGTAATACACGAATTAATGCACAGCTGGTTGCATTTTACTCTGAATCCGGAAAACATATCTATTATTGCACCATTAATACATTTTATATAAGCCATTTGTTCGATTAAATCAAGTAACTTTAAACATCAGTGTTCAGCCTAAGTAGAAAAAAGATATATTTTAGCATAAGTTTGAATTGGTATCACACAGCATCACTGCTTGAATTTAGCGTGTAGTATATTGAGGCCTTTGGAACCGAGTAGGGTGCTGATTTTACATTATTAAAGGGCTGTGCGTTAGATCTCAGATATGTGTTTTACCTGTGCTCTGGTGCGGGTGTTCTGCAGCTGGGTTGAGATGTGCTCTAGTTTCTCTCTCTCTTCACTTTGTCCCATTATATTCAGATACTCCCGCAGCATCTGAATGATCTACAAACATACCCAGAGATCACTCATTAATTGTCCATTACAGCACATATAAATGTACAGTAAAATATGAGCGTAGGGATCATTAACATTAATAAGGAATTTATCTGAACGTTTGCTCATTTTTGCATATAACTGCTGCCAAGACATCCCCAAAAGTTTATTTATTATCACATCGACATTTTATTTGTACAAACATTCAGCTCTATTGGTTGGTACTGTATTGTAGTGTTATTATTACGTTGTCCTTACACTAATAGTTGTCATTGCTCTAAATGTTGTTTACACAAACCACATGCACTTTACTGAGGGAGGTCTTTTTTTTTTTTACTTTGTACTAATCTGCATATGAATGACAATAAAAGCTTGCTTTGAAACATTATTGCCCATCAGTCATTATGTGACATTTATTTATTCGCTACTAGAGGCTTTTACCTACAATGACTATCATAGACAGCATAATAAGTATCAAAATAAAACCATAGTTGTTGTGAATGTGACTTCAATTATCAAATCATCACAGTTTCTATAATAAAATTACACATACAGCTCATGATCTGATGCTCTCAGCATCTCAGAGTTTGCAATACTTTAAATGCTGCTCCACACAAACTCATTTCTACAATTGCATTTTTATGCATTGGAATACTTGCATTTATATATACTTGCAATGTACAAATATGTAAAACTTCCTATGGTTTTACATATTTCCTTAATAATTACATTAATATTATTTTATAGCCATTTCGTTAAACACAACCTTTTGGCCCAAATGTGCAGAGCTACAAACAAGCACAGCAAACCTGGATTTTTTTAAAACACATTTTAAATCTTCACCAGCCAAAACAAATTCCAATTTTACTTACATTTTTTGACAGGTTTCTTTGGTTAAATTGAGTTACTGAACAAAGTTTTTGTTTTTTTTGGCACACAAATGTGTTTTTAAAACTTTATATGATTACAGTTGATTTATATGATTACAGACTGCTTTTGGTTCATTTTCTGGACTTTGAACATCTCGGGACCATTGCTGTCTATGATGGATGAGGGAGCTCTCAGATTTAATCTAAAATATCTTAATTTGTCTTTCAAAGATGAACAAAGGTCTCAGGGGATTGGAATGCATTGGAATTAATGGCAGAATTTTCATTTTTGTGTGAACTAATCTTCTAAGTGGGCTAAACAGTGCAGCCCTTTTAAACATATTCATAAGTGTAAATGCCATATGCTCAGCTTTAAGTGTCTAGAAAAAGATTGTGTGTGTTAATTTGATCAAGCATGTGCTCGTCACCTGTGTGACCTCTCCTCTGAGAGTCTCTATGCTACGCGAGTCTCCCTCTTGTAAGATGTTGAGCTTGGACCGGGCGAGATGGAGAGGAGTCCTTCCAGCACGATCCAGAGCGTCAACACGAGCACCTAAAGAGACATTCAGAACCACACTGAATTACAATTGTGAATAGTGGATGTTAAAGGGACAGTTCATCCAAAAATGAAAATTCTGTCATCATTTACTCACTCTTCACTCATTTAAAAGCAGTTTGAGTTTCCTTCTTCTGTTGAACACAAAAAAAGATATTTTGAAAAATGCTGCACCCACTGACATCCATAGTAATTGACTTCCTACTATGGAAGTCTGTGGGTGCCAGCAAGGAGCATTCTTCTTTTTTGTGTTCAGCAGAAGAAAGAAACTCGAAAACATTTAAAACCACATGAAGGAGAATAAATGATTTTCATTTTTGTGAGAACTATTGCTTTAAGTAAAATATAGACTGTTTTTGTTGAAGGACTAGTTCACTTTCAGAATAAAAAAAATCCTAACAATTTACTAAACCCTTAGTCATTCAACACGTTTATTTCTTAAGGTACTTTAAGTAATGAAGGTTTTTAAGGAAACAATGAAGGAATTTTCTCCATATTGTAGACTTCAACACTGCCGTTTCAATGCAGCTTCAAAAGACTTTACACACTTACAAATTTAGTGAAATTGTTACACATTTTCTTTAAAAAACAAAATTTATATACTTTTCAACCACAAACGTTTGCATCCCAAAGCACTGAGCAACAAACCACTCAAAGCACTATATGGAGAAAAATCCTGCATGCTTTCCTCAAAAACCTTCATTTCTTTTCGACCGATGAAAAAATAAATATCTTGGATGACAATGGGGAGTCGATTATCAGGAAATGTTCATGCTAAATGTGAACAAACCCTTCAAAAAATATCGGAAATATCTTAAATCCACTCGTTTTCACTGGTCATGAAGGTCAATTTTTGGAAATTGAAATGTATACAACATCTGAAAGCTGAATAAATAAGCTTTCCAGTTGGTGTATAGTTTGCTGTGATAGGATGATATTTGACAGAGATACAACTATTTAAAAATCTGGAATCTGAGGGTAAAAAACCTAAAATAATCATCTTTTAAAAGTTGTCCAATTATAGCAATGCATAATACTAATCAAAAATTAAGTTTGATATATTTTAGACATAAATTTACACAATATCTTTATATAAGATGAATTTATTTTAATATTCTAATGATTTTTTGATAATATCTTATTATCTTATTATTATATATAGACAATTTTGTCCCATACAATGCATTTTTAACTATTGTCACAAATATAACCATGCAACTTAAGGTTTTGATCTTACCTCCTCGTAGTAAGGTTGTGATGACAGGCACGTGGTTGGTGCAGGCAGCTGTAAAATCATAATGTAATAATTACAAACAAAGATGCAAATAAATACATATAAAACTATTTGCTCAATATACAACTCCTACCCAGATGCAGTGGTGTGTTCCCGAGGCTGTCTCTCTGGTTTGGGTCAGCACCATAACTCAACAACAACTGGACTGCATTATTACAAGTGGAGATAGAAAGAGAAAAAACAACCAAAACAGATTCGCTTTATAATTGATCAAATCAGTGTTATATCATTTAAAACCTAAGCAACCTTTATGTGGAACGTTTATGCTTTATGTCTATAAAATAATTGCCAGTGGGTTTGATACTGTGCTTTGCAATGTACTGATATGCATGCAAAAGAAATTAAAAGTATGTAATGCAAACATTGTTTTCTCTGCTCTTACCGATACTCTCGTTGCCATTGCAGGAAGAGAAGTGTAAGGCCGTCCTGCCCTTGTCATCAGCAGCACAAGGATCAGTATCATCTTCCAGCAATTTTCGAACTAGAAGGGTTAAATAATAATAACAATAATAATAATAATAATAATAATAATAATAATAAAATGAACACAGTATTATTTCACTGTAGATCAAATCTTACCATCTAGTATAACTTTTACGGTGGTTATTCTTACCTGTATCAATATCATTGGAGTTGGCAGCTTCTCTGAGCCTCTTCACAGCTAAAACAGGACACATAGTTGATTAAAAATATGGGTGATGAATTATGAATAATAATAGTAAAATCATAACTAGTTTTACATTTTGATGTGAAATTACTCAAATGAGGATTTAACTGCAACATTTTCTGAACGTTATTCTCCTTTTACTAGTCGCTGTTTGAATCTTAGATTTATAATAAACGTTTTGAAAACTATTCATTAGTTACTTTTTTGAAATTTGAGGAAATGTGTTCAATAGTGATATTGTTCATCATTTGAGGACGAATTTTCAGTTTTGCATTTCAACACTTAATGTTTTAGGCTATATATGGCGTATATATAGTATAAATATATAGCACAAAGAAATAACGTTTATTTTAGTTCGTACAAGATAAAGACTAACATGTCATTTTGCTATTTTTAATATTAGTGAAGGAAAAACACTGCAAAATCTATTTTTTTGTTAGTTTTCTTTTTTTTAAAGAGCTATGACAATTTCTAAAATGGTTATGCATTTACATAATGTTGGACCTGTATGTATGTATGGAGTACATTTACAAAACTGTATGAAATTATCTATAGCTATATTAGTGCCAAACAAAAGATTTGTAACATAAATATAGCCTATAGCTCATACTTTTGTTGCTCATACTTTTGTTCAGTTGATAAATGAATGCCCACTCACCACTGCAGAATGAAAAAATAATAATAATAAAATAAAATAAAAATTCATCTAAAAGTCAGTGAAAGTTTAAGAAAATAAATGCATTTCAATTGAAAACTTTTCTTAGTAATATTTAGGTTGTTTTTATGTCGTTTTGTTAAAAAATAATTTGTGGTGTTTTTTTTTTTTTAATTGATTGTTATAAGCATCTATGAATTATAATTACATGCAGTCTTTTATAAACATCATTACAGATTTATATGCAGTGTATCTTCTGTTAATGCATACACACCATGCAGGTCTTTCCCAATGGGCCCCATGTTCCTCCGGGCTCTTGCCAGTCTCCTAACCCTGCTTGATGTGATTTTCCCCGGTGTGCTCCGTCCCGCCTGCAGCAGCTCACCGGGTTGCCATAACAGGTGCAGGTACCGGAGCTCGGTGTCCGCGGCCGGTCGCGTCCGGTTGAGCCTCAGCGCGCTAAGGGTGTCCAGCCGAGAGATACTAAAGCCCACCGCACCGGCAGCCTCCATCGGCGACTCGCCCTCTCGCTTCTCGGCGTCTCCCGCAGCGGGTCCGGTGGCCAGTGTGTACTCGCCCTCCGAGCTGGAGCGGTCACCGTCTGAACCACCAGCGGCTAGAAGCGGACTCGAGCCGTCCATATCAATAAAAGGCGTTCACCGGACTGATGTCAGCATGTAAATGTCAGTTCCAGCAGAATGTAAATACTGAATCTGTTGCACAAACCTAACCCTGCATTATCACACAGGCGCTGCTCTTCAACACTGTGTTTCTAGTGAGGATTTTGAGTAATTAAACGGGACTCTTTTTCCGTGCATCGCGATTTAATGTTGTAATGTTTAATTTGAATTGTTCCGTGTTGTAGTGAGCAGTGAACATTGAGCCAAAATGGCGCTGTTTCACTGTTTTGCTCTTATTTTCAGTAAAACACGTCCGCATTGCTTAGTCTGAAAAATAATCGTGACCAAGACGGCCAATCAACACTGATGTTGTTGGAGCACTCGTCCAATCAGAGAACGCGTGATGGAAACGTAATAAATACGTACGTAAGGTACATAAAAGGTGATGTGACAAAAAAGAGACTGTGAAGTATTTGGGTATTTATTTAACAAAGGATCTTGCCGCTAGACAACAGCTTAACTTTTCTAGTAGACTTAAAAAAAAACTCAAAGTATTTTTAATCTTTGGCTCCAAAGAGACCTTTCCCTCTATGGGAGGGTTACTTTGACCAAAGCAGAAGGTTTATCTCGTTTAGTATACCCTTCACTTTCTCTTTCTGTTAATTTTTCTACAGCTAAAGAAGTTAACAAAATATTTCTAAACTTTATTTGGAAGAATACATCCCATAAACTTAAAAAACAGTTCTAGCAAAAAGTCGAAAAGAGAGGGGACTTGGAAGTGTTAGACTTTGAGGACATAGTAAACACGTTTAGAATAAATTAGATTAAAAGATGCTTAAAAGACCCGAACTCTATATTGTTTATTATTCCAAATAATATAAAAAAAAAAGAAATTCATTCATTCATTCATTTTCTTTTCAGCTTAGTCCCTTTATTAATCTGGGGTCGCCACAGCGGAATGAACCGCTAACTCATCCAGCATATGTTTTACGCAGAGGATGCCCTTCCAGCTGCAACCCATCACTGGGAAACATCCACACACACTCATTCACACACATACACTACGGACAATTTAGCTTGCACAATTCACCTATAGCACATGTCTTTGGACTTGTGGGGGAAACTGGAGCACCCGGAGGAAACCCACGCCAACACAGGGAGAACATGCAAACTCCACACAGAAACGCCAACTGACCCAGCCGAGGCTCGAACCATCGACCTTCTTGCTGTGAGGCGATTGTGCTACCCATTGCGCCACCGTGCGGCCCCAAAATGTAATTATCTACCTAATAAATTGCCAATTACACTGTCGAAATTTTATTAGCAGGTTCTTCTTACCTGGAAATTGTTATTCCCAAAATTTTTCACCACATCAATGCATTTTATGGAACAATTCTGATTTTAGAATTAGAAATAAATCTATTTTTCTACCCACGTGGTTAAGCAGAAATATAATTGGGATTCTCTCAATTTTTGATAAGTCTGGCAACGTCTTGTCTTATGAACAATTTGTGTCTAACTATAATTTTCCATTACCTTTTAGAGAATTTAATTCTGTGCAAAAAGCAATTCCTTTAGGCCTAATTCAACTTATAAAATCTCATTTAATTTCTAATGAAAATGGCATTAAAGACCCAGAGCTGAACTTAAATGGAATTAGTGTATTTGATAAAAAATGTAATAATAAATATATTGGACAAATTTTCCAAAATAAAACGTATAATGTTCCTAAGGGCTTTTACTGGCCATTCTTCATTGGCCTAATAGACTGGAAAAAGCCTGGTTATTACCTCATAAGTACTGCATTTCCAATAAAACAAAAGAGGTTCATTTTAAAATTCTTCATAAAATATATCCAGTGAAAAGTACTTTGGCAAAGTATATGGAGGTTGATAGTTCATGCTCATTTTGTAAAACTGAGGACGAAACTCTTATTCACATATTTGTCAGTGTGAAAACACAAAAAGCTTTTGGAATAGCTTATATCTTAATAAAGGTAATTACATTGCTTCTTCCAGCCCCTTTCAACTACAAGATATTATTTGTTACTGTAAAGGTAAACCCGATATACCAGAGAACTACATCATTAACTTTTTTTATTTTGTATGGAAAATATTTTAGTCACAAACAAAAAGTCTCGAATTGGCAGCCTTCTTTTCCACATTTTTTAATTGAAATTAATGTTTTTAATCAATCTCTTAGACTGGCTAAAAACAAGAAAAGTGACAGATTCTTGGACTACTATGATAATTATTTTGGAAATATCACAGATACACAAGTCCTTCTTTCCTCTCGCTGTATTTGTGTTATTTATGCATCTCTGTTAAATTAATTATTTTAGTTTTCTTTTTAGTTTTAGTCTTCTTTTGTTGCTCTTTTTATTTACTGTTTATATGTGTTTATTACATTATTTAACCTGATCAGTTAAGTTATTATCATTGTTACTATTATTGTCTTATTTTTTGTGTAAGATTGGATTTTGTATGTTTGTTATTGAAGTCAATTAAAATAAATTAATAAATAAGGGTGATGTGATAAAGGGTCTTTAGTTTAATATTTTAATTTTGTTAGCCAAGTAAACATGTAAATTCTAGTAGTCACCCACGGTAAACTGGCATAAGAGCCTGAAAATGTGTACCAAAATATTCTAAAATCAGATTACATTTAATTGAGGTCAAAAAGTGACTTATCTCCCCGAAATTGTCAACAGTTTTTTGTTATAAACAATAGTCTTAAAAGCCGTATTTTACATTAAAACTGCTCTTCAATATTCCAGTCTTTTCAGTAGCAAGAAAATGTTGTAACGAATACAACGATGCTTCTGAATCAGTACCATGTGTACTGTATTCTGCATTAGTAAATGGGTTTTATTCTAGCAATAAAAAAATAAATAGTTTAATATATTATATATTCTACCATACAAGGTAAAGGCAAAAACACAAATTCAGAAATTAATTATTTTGAGACAGGATGTGTTTATTGTAGTTATAAATAAATGCTCATGTGTGTCGACCCATGAAAACGCTTTCCTGTTTAACCTTTAACAATAATTAACAAAAAAATAAGTTACGCATTGTATTATAACACCAAAATCATCTCATATAAAACGCTGCTATATTTGGCTTATAAAATCTCCGGCAAGCAATACTCAGTATGTTTGATCAAAGTCCGAGCATGCTGGATGTGGGACGTTTCTAGAAAAATGTGGGAGGTAGACGAACTGGATTTTAAAAGAGTCTTTGGTACCGTTCATGTCAATGCCCCTCAAAGGTCAAAGTTCACAGTTGAAATGACTGCAGCACCAGCGTGATTCGGGTACTCAGGAACTGATGCGTCTTCGCTGAGTGCAGCATTTGCCATGAGACCTGCCTCACGGGCATGTTGCCATAGGTGACGGTTTCCCACGATGCCCTGCTTTCTCAAGTAACCTTGGTGGCAGAAGAGGGGTGGATTACGACTGGTGAGGGACAGAAGGAAGCAGGATTCTGGGAAAAAAAGTAAATAAATGATTCAATTTAGCAAGATGTAATTCTTTTAAATACTACGATACGTTCTGTATATACACGGAGTACACTGTATATACACTGAAGTTTGAGGTCGAGGCCATGTTTCTGAAAAATAAAGTAAACAGGAATACTGTATGCTTTCTTTTTGAATATATTTAAAAATATAACAGTTTATTATTGTATTTTCAGCATCATTATTTCAGCCTTTAATGTCATATGATGTTATATTATGATATATAGTTATATAGATGATACAGTGCATCCGGAAAGTATTCATAGTGCTTCACTTTTTTTCCACATTTTTTTATGTTACAGCCTTATTCCAAAATGAATTAAATTCATTTATTTCCCCAAAATTCTACACACAATACCCCAAAATAACTATGTGAAAAACATTTCTTTTTTAATTGTTGCAAATTTATTAAAAAAATAAAATAAAAAATGAAAAATCACATGTAGATAAGAATTCACAGCCTTTGCTCAATAATTTTTTGATGCACCTTTGGCAGCAAATACAGCCTCAAGTCTTTTTGAATATGATGCCACAAGCTTGGCACACCTGTCTTTGGGAACTTTTGCCCATTCCTCTTTGCAGTACCTCTTAAGCTCTATCAGGTTGGATGGGAAAGCGACAATGTACAGCCATTTTCAGATCTCTCCAGAGATGTTCAATAGGATTTAGGTCTGGGCTCTGGCTGGGCCAGTCAAGGACATGCACTGAGTTGTTGTGAAACCACTCCATTGATATTTTGGCGGTGTGCTTTGGGTCAGTGTCCTACTGGAAGATGAGCGGTCGCCCCAGTCTGAGGTCAAAGGCACCCCGAAGCAGGTTTTCATTCAGGATGTCTCTGTACATTGCTGCATTCATCTTTCCCTCTATCCTGACTAGTCTTCCAGTTCCTGCTTCTGAAAAACATCCCCAAAGCATGATGTCCCAACCACCATGCTTCACTGTAAGGATGGTATTAGCTTGGTGATGAGCAGTGTCTGGTTTTCTCTGAACGTAATGCCTTGCATTCACTCCAAAGAGACCAGAGAATTTTGTTTCTTATGGTCTGAGAGTCCTTCAGATGCCTTTTGGCAAATTCCAGGCGGGCTGCTATGTGCCCTTTACTAGGGAGTGGCTTCCGTCTGGCCACTCTACCATACAGGCCTGATTGGTGGATTGCTGCACAGATGGTTGTCCTTCTGTAAGGTTCTCCTCTCTCCACAGAAGAACGCTGGAGCTCAGACAGAGTGAGACAGGGTTATTGATCACCTCCCTGACTAAAGCCCTTTTCCCCCGATCACTCAGCATAGATGGCTGGCCAGCTCTAGGAAGAGTCCTGGTGGTTCCAAATATCTTCCATATCTTCCTAAGCTGCTGAAACATCTCGCGAATGATCAGTGGAAACAGAATATACCTGAGCTCAATTTAGAGCTTCACGGCAAAGGCTGTGAATACTTATGTACAAATTATTTTTTCACATTGTCATTATGGGGTATTGTGTGTAGAATGTTGAGGAAATAAATTAATTTAATCCATTTTGGAATAAGGCTGTAACATAAAAAAAATTTGAAAAAAGTGAAGCACTATGAATACTGTCCGGATGCTCTGTATATACAGTACAGTTGTTATGGTTCAGTTTAAATTGGTCCTTTTTTTGGTTTTGGTATTTGTTTCTATTTTTTATTTTATTTTGATGATGATGATTTCATGTAAATTTGTCATTTTATTTGTTGGACCCCAGGAAGAATAGCCACTAATGGGGATTTAAATAAACACAAAAATGTCATCCTTCAAAAATCATTCTAATTTTATTAATATTAATGCTGAAAACATCAATTCTGCTCACTGCTAAATACCTTTTTATAAACATAATACTTCAATTTCAGTATGCAATTTATTTTAAATAGAGGTGATTTTACTGCGTGTCTTTAGTGAACCTTGACAGTAGGTGAAGTGAGGATTTGCACCTTACTGACCCCAACCTTCAGTGATATTCTCTCAAACTCTCAGAGGAACATTTGTGTACAGGATGTACTAACCAGCATAAAAGGCCCTGAGGTCAGTCTGGAGGCAGTGCTCAAGGAAGCGTCTGAGAGGTTGGCTGTGAGATATTGGTTGATCCCATTCAGTCAGAAAGTCCTCCACCATGTGATGAACGGCCTCAGGTCTTGGTAGTGGCCAGCCAACTGGACGCTGCCTCATATCTTTATCTATAGAAACATACAAGCAAGCCGTTTTCAATACTGTGATCAGCAGAAATTCCCAGTCTCATTCACTTTAACATAGTTAAAGTCCAAATTTTTAACCTTCCTCTGAAATTTGACTCGTTTTCAAATATTTCCCAATGTTTGTTTAAGAGTGCCATGAGATTTTCACAGTATTTCCTACTATGTTTTTTCTGGGGAAATCTTATTTATTTTATTTTGGATGGTATAAAAAGTTTATTGATTTATTATTAAATATAATTTTTAAGGTCAATATTATATTGTAAATATTATATAGTAAATACTATTAATATTATATAGTAAAACATGATGTGCTATCATTGTGTCAAAGACAAAAAAAGAAATTAGTTATAAAAAATATTATTAATATATTAAAAATGTGTTGGAAAAAAAAATCTCTCCATTAAACAGCACTTGAAAGATATATTTTTTAAAAGAATTAATTTCTAAGGAGGGCCTTAAACGGCATGGGAGACAGTCAGAGTTCAGACTATGCAATATCTTTGAATATTGAATATGTTTCCCAAAAACAGCATCAGTCGATGTCTATTATGACACACTAAACAAGATAAAACAATCAATTCTCGTATCCTGAAGCCCACAGATGTTTTACAAAACAGCACAACAGATCACACCAAAAAAGTCTGATAATGTGTGGTCGGAATCTGTTGCAAGAACTACTGGCTCTCTCAACACTTTATAAAAACACCAAACACCAGAAAAGCCTTTCACCTGTAGGTAGTGTTTTGTAGTAGTACAGGACCGGATGGAGGAAGTTGGACTTCCAGGCTTTGGTCCATTCTGACTCAGCCCGACCCGGACCAAGAGTATCAGTCTGGTTCAGTCCATACTGCATGACCAAGACCAGAAGACCATGATCTGAGATGGAACGTCCAGACAGAGCTGACAGCTGGGGCAGGGCCTGTAAAGGAAACTCCTCCAGATACTCACAGTGAGACCTGCGGAGGAAAGCAGGAGAAAGATTGAAGTAGTTAAAATTAATCATAACGTACACATTCAACTTGATTTAGAGGCAGTCTGAATTAGAACAGCATGTAATGAATGTTGAAAGTCAGATACAGTTTTGATGATCCATAATCCACTTTGTGGTCCACTGGACATATGGAAAGATGCACGTTATTGTTCGCAGGATAGATTAAATTGATTAAAATCAATGTTTAATTTAACCAAAAATTACCATTTAAAATTAATAAAATACTGTTAACAGAACATTCTTAAAATAAAAAAATAATAGTAATTCTACAATAATAATAATAATAAATGTTTGACCATCAAATCAGCATAATAAAATGATTGAAGGATCATTGAAGACTTGAGAAATGATGCTGAAAAAAAAACTGCTTTTACTTCACAGGAATATATAACATTTTAAAACATGTACAAATAGAAAACTGTTGAAATGTAAATTGATTGTGATAATATTTCATAATATCACCATTATTTCATAAATCACCCTCAATAAATGTATTCATGAATCACCCTCAAACAGCAGTTTATATTTAAAATCTCTTAAGCAGAATGATTGACAGGCAAGTATGGCATATTGTCCCTTACCCGTGCAGTAAAATAATGTCCACAAGAACTCCAAACATCTGGTACGTTCCAGAAGCTTCATTCACCCTCCTCAGTATCCAGGACTGCAGCTGACTGATGGGTAAGTTTATAGTGGGCCATGCAATGTTATGATAACGCTGCTCCAGGATTTTATGAACAGCCCGCACTGTAATAGCAAAACAGAGGAACTTTATATACTCCTATGCCTGAAATGTGGTTTATAGCCTCCTTTACACTTTTTCTGACACTATTTCACTTACTAAAAACAAATGTCCCCAATACATCTAAAATACAAACACAGTAGTTTTTTTTTTAAGTATAAAAAAATATTTAAATTGAATAAATGCCAATTAAAATGAATAGTGATCCCAGTAATGCATGATGGATGCATGATATGAAACATTTTAATTGATACGTATAACTGATAGTCTTTCTAGTGACCAATTCAAACAGTAGATAGAAGATGCATATAGCAATGGGACAGTCCTAAACCGTCACAAAAATCACTTTCAGACCTGCAAAGACTTGTTCACAGGTGACGACGTAATGAGCGGCATGCAGTTTTACAGCAGTAGTCACTTGCACATGAAAAAAGGATGAATTTCAGATACAGCAAACACATTCATTGATTTACCAGCAAGCGCACTTCATCAGATACGGTTATAAGGTTTTATTTATCGGAGCAATAAAATGGCGTCATTTTCACCCATATTGACTGATAATTTATTTGTCCAATCAATAACGTGCAGATTAGTGTGATTTCACCAAGTAGGACATGTTTCTGGATCAACATTCCAATCAGCCAATCAGAATTGAGGAATAAGTTTATGATAAGATAAGGCTTACAGTTAGTTTTATGTACTTGTGCATGATTGTAATCCAACTACTATTTCCCACTGTTTTTAGGAATAATTTGCAGTTAGAGTTGGGTTTAGGTATGAATTACATTTTCAAACAAAAATGACATACTAGGATCAATATAGATGGTAAAGTACAAATGAACTCAAAACTAACCATATGATTTTGTTAGCTCACCTTGCCAGATTTGTGGTGAAAAATTGTCATTAAGAAAAGAAAAATCCACTTCATGTTTTTTTTTTTAGTTAAATTTTCAGATTACTTGTGTGTTAGGTATTGGGCACGGCTAACATACTTAACCACGCCCCACCCTATTATCAGTTTTCACAACAAACAGAAATGGTGAGAAGGAGGTGTCTGTTAAGTTGTAATAACTCTTCTAAAACCCATTTCCCAATTTTTCTAAATAAAATGCCTACTTTACTACATACAATCAGCTCGCAGTAGAAAAAACAAGCCACGGCCACTTTCTTATTTCTTTAAGAACTGCATCACAATACAAAAAAATAAATAAATGGTAGCAGCTTCCGGTTCATGAGGACTTTAATCTTGGATTGCATCATACTTGAAAAAAGTGCATCCCTAATATCCTATCTGTTTTCACAATAGTTGAAAGAACGGTATTAAATGCTTACCAGTGTAGCGAAATCCATGAATAAACCCACCAGCAGACATGCGGTAGTCTCTGGAGTGAGCAGCTGTACCCAAAACAAACATGTTGGGTGTTCCTCTGCCTTCATACCAAGCTGTTACTCCTGGCAACCGACCTCGGGCACTGCTGCTTTGGGGCGGACGTGCAGATCTGGATAAATAACGAAAATATTTTGTCAATGTGGGCATAATTCAGTTATTGTTTTGTTCCAGAGTACATTTGCAATTTACTGACTGATCTTACCCATCAAAAATGGAGAAGTTGAAACGGAAGCCCAAGCAGCGAATCACTCGGTCATACGGCTGTCTGAGTGAGAAGTTATCGGTGTGATAACCAGGCAGGTTTTGACCGGTGACCTTTGAAATGTTGGTACCATTCTGGTCATCAAGAAGTTCAGTAAGCGTTAAATACAGTGGCTCATTTCTCTTTGTCGATGTTGGATTTCTTTTCTTTGCTGCTCTTCTCTTTCCTCCATCTTTTCCTCTATGGACAATGGCAATATCCTCCAGTCTTCCCTCTACTAAACCGTCTAGAGATTTCAGCTGGTAGGTGTCTAATAGTTCATTGTTCACTGCTCTACAAAACAAGAAGGTTCATTTCAACTTTGAGTTTTACATAAACAAAATTTAGGCAAAATTTTATGGACAAAAATGGTTTACTGTCTACTGTCAATATTAGTGCTGAACAATATATCGTTTGAGTACTAATATCGCAATGTGTGTATTCGCAAAAGTCACATCACAGGATTAGATTTATTAAAGACTAAAATCTATTATTAAATATTATTTGTAAAAATTATTTATACAATGATGACCATATTATTTCACATTTAATTGTTTACCGTTAGACTGCCCAGAAAACCATAACCAGTGTTTATTTCACTTTTATTTTTGCTCTGTCATATTTTATGCTTGTAATATATTTTATGATGCACTGCATAGAAAAAGACTTGATCATCCCATTTGAGCTAAAGCAATGAAATCTTTCCAAATAGAGCTATTCAAATGATCTGGTGAAATGATATTCATATCGCAGCAAAACAAAATGATTGCAATCTTATATTTTTTCAATATCGTGCAGCCCTGGTCAATAGTGTTGTATGAAGCACAGCTCAAATAATAGTCACACTTTCACCCTCACCTGAATTCTGACCCTTTAATCTAAAAAGCTTTTAATCTTTCTGCTTTTAATCTACAAAGCTCAATTATGTAAAACAATAAAATAAAATAAATAAAATAAACTTGTCAGACATAGTTAATGGGCAGGTTTTGCAATGGATCAAAGGAAATGATTGGATTTTAGTTGTGAAAATTGGCAAAACTAATAAATATTGACTGCACAAGAAATAAAATAGCCATTATACAATAAGCAGGTTTAATACCGGAGATCCCCAACGTAGTGTGTCTGCCATGCGAGTCGTACTGGGCTAGGACTATACAAGTGAATCCGGCTTGCTCTACTTAAGATGCTTTGCGCCGTCTCAAAAGCGGAGTTTCCTTTGCCAAGGATTAACACTGCCTGGTCTTTAAACTCCTCAGGATCAGTGGGAATCGACTCGTAACCCTCCACCAGGTCAGAGCCACGAAAATCCACCTGCTGAGGAACCCAAAGCCCAGTGGACATTAACAGGACCCTACAGGCACAAAAAGTAGAAATTACATTAAGAAATGTTGTTAAGTGATAAAAAAATATATATATATAACAATTCGATGAAAATATTAACCAAATATAAATACATTTTAAAATTATATTAAACTGCATTTAAAAATTCTATTTCAATCCCATTTTTAATAAAATATTAAAATATGTTAATGTGTGTTTTTATACCTGCACTTATAACTGACACCCTTCTGATCAGTCAGAACGTAGCCTTGGTGTCCGTTAAAATCTGATGCTTTGATTCTCCCTATATCAGCGCCATATTTAACCTTCAGTCCCAGTTCTTTCTCAAACACAGAGAGGTAATGTGGGAAGTCATCAGCACTGGGGTAAAGCTCTTGGCTGATTCGCTGAAACAGGAGGTCAGGCCTGTCACTCAACAGAGAGTTCCAATCATGACGTAGATTGAATTCCTTGTTCCGCCTCCCCGTGTATATTTTGTTAATGCTGATGAGTTTTCTGTGGCGCGGATATCTGAAAAGAAATTGAAAAGTAGCTCTTAATGTTAACAGCGTTTGCAACATTATTTTGGCAGAATTACGTTGAATAGTTATCAATCATAATTATAATGCATAATATTGGAACACGTTGCATATTACATTGAGAAATAATATCAAATGGAGAAAAAAACATACCAAAGATAAATCTGAGAATATGAGATATAATATATATATATATATATTCTATTAAAATATCATGAATAGAGCCCTGCACATGCCAAATGGGAAAAAAACTACTACATACAGTGTGCCAACAAATTAGGGATTTGTTCCTTTTGTTTCAAGTATCTGTAAAACTGCATTTTTTCATCTTAAAAATGTTGCCAAACTTGGACATATGCTATCAATGTCTGAGGCGGAAAGGCTTATTCGTGCTTTCATGACCTCTTGGTTAGACTATTGTAATGCGTTACTAGGCGGTTGCCCTGTTGGCCTAATTAACAAACTTCAGCTAGTTGAAAATGCAGCTGATAGAGTGCTTTCTACAACAAAGAAATATGACCATATTACTCCAGTTCTTTCATCATTGCAGTGGCTCCCTATTAAATACCGTATAAATTGTAAAATTTTATTGACTACCTACTAAGCCCTGAACGGCTTAGCTCCCCAGTATTTGAGGGAGCTCCTGGTATATTATAGCCCCTCACGTCCACTATGCTCAATTAATTCTGGACAACTGATTATTCCCAGAATATCAAAATCAACTGTAGGCGATAGATCTTTCTCTAGCACCTAAACTCTGGAACAGCCTTCCTAGCACAGTTCAGGAAGCAGACACACTCTGTCAGTTTAAAACTAGATTTAAAACACATCTCTTTGCATTAGCATACACATAAAACACAAATGTTTTTGAAATCTAAATCCTCTAAAGGATTGTTAGTCTGCATTATTTAGGGCAACCGGAGCCGGGAACACTTCCCAAAAGACATAATACTTTGAATGGCATCTGCGCTTATGTTAGTCTGTTTTTATTATTTATTTCCATAATCCAGAACCAGGCCATATCCTGAGCAGCTGCTGTGGTGATCATGGAGGAGTGGAGGCCTTGAGACTGACTCATGTCAGACCCCAGTGACAGACGAGTCTTCGCATTGATCCTGAAGGGCCAGCCTGTACACCAGCCGGTGACCTCTCCCATCTGCAGCTTCTTCACGATGGATGTCCAGCTTTCACCAGCCTCCGGCGCTTAGACTGCAGCTCTGCACAAGAAGTTTGGCCATAGGAGAAATGGTTGTGCCCAACTGAGCCTGGTTTCTCTCTAGTTTTTTTTTTTTTCACTTTCGTCAACTGGTGAAGTTCATTCCTCGCCACTGTCGCCACTGGCTTGCATGGTTCGGGACTTGTGGAGCTGCGCATCGATGGATTTGCTCTTCAGTGTTTGGACTTTTAGCAGTGAAAATTTAACCACACTGAACTGAACTAAACTGAACTTAAACTCTGAAAACTGGACTGACACAGTTTCAATTTCCTATAATCTCCTATGTTAAGCTGCTTTGACACAATCTACATTGTAAAAGCGCTTTAGAAATAAAGATGAATTGAATTGAATTGAAATGTGTGCCCACAGCTTAAATTAAATGTCCAGCAAAAATCATTCTAGATTTGTTTGAGAAAACATCATAAAGTGTTAAATTCAGAACTAATTTAAAAGATAATTACCACAATTTACTAAAACAAGGGAATTCATTCTTTAGTTTTTGCCACAATGTAACTAAAAACAGTATAACAAATCATTTCAGAAACATTTGAGAAAACATCAGTTCTCATTCAGATAGCACACACATGTTGAAGAAGCTGCCTGGTCCTGCGTTTCTCTCCAGAATGATATAATCTCTCTGGCTCCTGGACAGAAAGTAGCCCATCTGGAGGCCTGCGGGTCCAGCTCCCAGCACACAGTACTCATGGCTCAGTGTGCTGTTACAGCCATGAAGACCAGAAGCAGATGAGGTCAGGACCAGGACACAAAGGAACCTGAAGACTGACTGAATCACACTCATGAGGCCTGGGGACAGAAATAAAAAAAAAACAACAAATTAAAACCACACACTTTACATTAAGGTCTTTGTAGATAATTAATCATATACGCAGATCAGCTTTATTAACAAAAAACATAAACAGTTTAACAACTAACAGTTTAAACAAACAGCAAATGGTTAAAAGCAAGATATTAGCTCAAACTACATATACATGTAAAATAATGATTAATTTATATATATAT
>CAIGQW010055694.1:11711742-11733720 GCA_903798125.1 Danio choprae | reverse complement strand
TACTATTATTATTAAGTACACACAACACAACAAAGAATAAAGATGAACAACACAGTAATTGAGAATATTAATATAACAAGGATTTGTGTATTTATATTTTAGATACTTACTGAGATTTAGCCTCAATTATGGCTCCCTGTTCCAGTACTGAGGATGCGGTAACATCCAGCACATGTAAAAACACTGTATAATGAATAAATATTGGCATTAAATCAACATACCGTCAACTACAGCTCCTCCTGCAATCCTTCAGTAACCAAAAACTGGGAAATAAACAGCAGGCATTTTGTAAACTACATCTTTGCGAGTGCACGGTTTTCATAACATCTTCTACAGACAGGAGACGGAGCGTACTTTTGACGTCACTAAAGGATGGACGTCTTACGCTAACCAATGAAAAGTCACAAAGGCGTGGTTTTGGTGGACAGTACACGCCTACTTAAAGAGCAAAAAAGTACTTTGGTTACGCACATTTTCAAGATTATTTTTTAAACGAATTTAAAAAAAAAAGATCTAAAAACATATACATCTAAACTTTCACATCGCACTCATATTTGTATTACTTTTAACTTGATTCTTTTCAAATGCCTTTAACAATTAGATGTTTAGCTCTTGTTTAGGTTTATCCGTGTCCGAGACGCTTTATTAATATGAAAATACTCGTTAATTGTTTGTTTCTGCTTGAATAAAATTACCAAGACTGCAAGCTTCTTCCATTTTTGAGAAAGAATGTTAGTCAAATTAAATATTATAATTAAAAAAAGAAAAACAAAAATGAATAGGACATAATCAAATTATAAAAGTATTATTATTTCCATCGCTGTGTTTATAAAAGTGATATTTAAACATAATTGACATTTTTATGATTATTTACATTTTAGTCTCATTAAAATATATATTTTATTGCTTGAAATCAATACAGGCTAGTTTGATAATTAGAATATTTGCTGTAAACCGCACAGTTATAGTTAGTTCTTCCACACGCACACAAAAAATCCATAGAAAATGTATTTGTTTTTATAGTAAAGGGGACTTTGGTTCTTCTTTCGGTAGTTTTGCCTGCTGTCTGTTGTGCTGTGTCATGTTTAGACACACCAACAAAGAAACAGCACAGTCATGAAATCAGTGGAAGCTGTAAAGTGTCCCACAACGCAACAATTTCCACACTTAATTACATAAGTCGTATAACTTTCTGACTTTATAACCCATATAAACAAAACGACTCAAACAGCTCGAAATGCTGATCACTATAGTAACCCAACCTGCTTCGTCACGAGAAAGTGCTGAGATTTCGCCCAGTCATGTTTAGTTCAGGCATGTGGAACTGGCTCAACATTTTCACTTCCCTTTCCACAAAAACTAGTGACTCAGACGGAAAGGAGAGCGTATAAAAGTGAAGTGGGACGGCCAGGGAGTTCATAGCAGTGAACACTGAAGACAACACAAGCTCTCTATTCTTCAGAAAGAAAGACAGGACATCTACAGCACAAGTAAGAACATTTGCGATCTCTATGTAAATCCGTGTCTGCGGAAATGGCGACATTTGATAACAAATAGGACACTCTGTTGTTTTAGAGATGGAATCCACGAAAAGCAAAGCGGCAGAGAACACTGGCAGGTAAATAAAATGCTTTTATTTCCTCAGAGTTTCATAGTCATTAATAGTCTACTTCATCTGACTGCTTCAACAGCTACAGGAGTTTCAGTTGTAAATATACTGTTACAGCGTATGTATAGGCTAGTTTTCAAAATGATTAAGCCTCCTGTGAATTATATTTCTCATTTAAAGGTGCTGATTAACATAGAGAACAATTGATCACATTTGTAAACCTAATAGTTAACAACTAATTTATAATAACTCGTTTCTTTTGTCTTTCCTTGATGGCTATATAATATTTTTAAGAGATTAGTATTCAGCTCAAAGTGACATTAAAAAGGCTTAACTGGGTTATTAGGTTAACTAGACAAGTTATTAGATAACTCTGGCTTGTTCTGTAGCCGACGGAGAAACACATTTAAGAAGGGGGATAATAATGACCTTAAAAACTGTTAAAATAGATAAAACTGTTTTAATTCAGCCAAACTGAAAAGAATAAAAACCATTTTTTTTAATATTCTCCAAAATAAAAAGATAGGAAATCAGTGAAACTGTTAAACAGCACTTGAGAAATATTTTTAACAGAATAACACAGGATGGTTTCACAAGAGGGTTAATTTTTTTGCCTTCAACTGTTTAGGCTCAATAAAGCAGGGCTAGAGGATGGTTTACCTAAAATGAAAATCTACTACATCAAGTGATTCCAAATTGTTGCAAGTTTTGGTTACATTTTATTTTAAGGGTGTTTGTTACAGTGTAACTATTCATTTAACTACTGACTAATAATAATTCATTGCATGTACTACTACTACTACTATATGGTTAGGGTAACAATGCAGTTTAGGGTTAGTTATTATGTGTAATTATTTTATTACTATATGAAATATATGGAACAAGTGTAAAAAGCACACCTTAAAATAAAGTGTTACCCAAGTTTTTTTTTTCCTTTTGTTGAACAAAATATGTTTGGAAAAATGTTGGTAAGCGGTAGACTGCCATAGGAAAAAATATACTGTGGTTACCAACATTGTTCAAAAGATCTTCTTTTGTGTTGAACTTTAATATGGAAAGAAACTAGCTGTGTAGCTCAGTGGTTCTGAAGTTCATAAGTAAGAAGCTAATAAGTTTAATAAAGTGCAAATGTGTGATTCTCCATGTTTTCTCCACAGTGATCTGTCTGAACAGATAAAAGCAGTCACTAAAGACAGTCACGTCAGAGCTGAAAACACACAACTGATGCTCAGCTACCAGAAAGGACAGATCACACAAACACAGTACAAGGTAAAACTACACAAACACATCCACCAAATCTATCTCTCTGTATATCCATCCATCCATCTATCTATCTATCCATCTAATTTATTAGTGGGGAAAATGACTTATATTTTAAAACATAATGATGACGCATTGTCTTTAATCGTTAGTATGAACAGTTTTGTTTGTTCAGTCCTATTGATTCCTGGCACAAACATTCACCTGATTAAAAGTTGCTGTTGCGAGTGTGATTATATCAATAAAAACACAGACTTATAACATTAACATTAGGCTCCTTTTAATTTATATATTAATACGAGATATTGAAAATGATAAATTTTTTTACTGGAATGTAAAATAGCATTGATTTTTTTTAAACAGTATATACAATATGATGGCTGCCACTGAAACCTTTTGATAACTCTTAGTCACAAAACATACAATAAAAAACTAGAAAAGATATATAACTTAAACCTCACAGGGGTCACTGAAATGCTAGAGTTATAGATTTGTCAAATACATCAAGAAACTGACCTCAAGTAGCCAAATTTTCTGATGGAGCTAGTCCTGAAAATCTGAGTTTCTCTATCTGAATAACAGATATCATGTTGGAAATCCTTTCCCAGTGATGGGTTGCAGCTGGAAGGGCATCCGCTGCGTAAAACATATGCTGGATAAGTTGGCGGTTCATTCCACTGTGGTGACCATAGATTAATAAAGGGACTAAGCCAAAAAGAAAATGAATGAATGAATGTTGGAAATCCAGTTCTGCAATGAAGGTGGTAAAGGTGATTTCCAGTTCTTAAGCACTAGTCTTTTAGCCACAACCTAAAACATTTTTTAAACTTTGTCTGCAGCTTCTACTGTGCTCTCTATATGAGATCTACCGTGCACTGGAGGAAGAGCTGGACAGAAACGCAGATCATCCAGCAGTGCAGCCTATCTACTTCCCTCAGGAACTGGCCAGACTAGAGGCTCTGGAGCAGGACCTGGAGCACTTCTTCGGCCCCCAGTGGAGGAAGAGAATAACAGTGCCTGCTGCTACACACCGATACGCACAGAGACTGAGAGAGGCGAGTGTGGGAACCTGCTCTTTTTAGGATATGAAAATGCATCACTTTTACATCACAATCAGCGATTCCCAGCACTCATTACTACTCTCTGTTCCCCTTTAGATTGGCAAGAGCAGTCCAGAGCTTCTGGTGGCACATGCTTACACCCGCTACCTCGGAGATCTGTCTGGAGGACAAGTGCTGGGCAAGATTACCCAGAAATCACTGGGACTGAGCGGAAACAAGGGAATTGTATTCTTCTCGTTTCCTGGAGTGACGAGCGCCAATAGATTCAAGCAGCTGTACAGGAGCAGAATGAACAGCATCGAGTTCACGGAGCAAAAGAGGAGGGAAGCGCTGGACGAGGCCGTCAGAGCCTTCGAGTTCAACATTGATGTGAGTGTTGACATCTGTTTGATTATGAGAAATTTAGTTTTCTTTTTTTTGCAGTTGTACTCTTCATTACACAATATAAAAACATGATTTCTGCAAATTACAAAAAAAACTTGATGCCATAAATTATGTTTTTGCTATTGTACTCTTTATTATACAACTTAAAAACCTGATTTATGAAAAGTAAAAAAAAAAAATTCTAAAAAGCTGTTTTTGCAAATAAACATCTTTCTGTAGATGTAAACCTATAGATGGTGAATTACAGTGCATCCGGTAAGTATTCATAGCGCTTCACTTTTTCCACATTTTTTATGTTACAGCCTTATTCCAAAATAGATTCAATTCACTTATTTCCTCAACATTCTACACACAAAGCCCTATGAAAACTTTGCGGATGCACTGTAAATGAGACCACTTGAAAATGTGTTTGAATAAATAAAAAAATAAAATAAAAAAAGGTTATCTTTGTTTTATCTTGTAAACTACTGACATCCTTTTTCACGAATTTGGCTTTGGATAAAATAACGAATGATGTTTATTTTTAGACAACACAATGGCAGTGTTTAAACTTCAATTTTTTTATTTAATTACCACAATTTTCAATCACAACAAATGAAAACTTTAGTTATTCATTTGTGACCCTTATCCACAAAAACAGTCAAAGAATTTTTTTTTAAATTGAGAGTTTTAGGATAACACAGCTGAGATTTGAAACTCATGAATTTGATGGTTAAAAGTTTAAACGGTGAGAAAAATCAAAAAGTTCTTCTCAATTTTCTTCTTTTGATATAGTTTTAATATGTTCACCCTAAAAAAGTACTAAATATCTTCATGGAACATGATATTTATTTACTTAATATTCAAATGTATTTTCAATTAGAAAAAAAAAATCAATAATTTTGACCCGTACAAGGTATTTTGAGCTATTACCAAAATATACCAGAGCCACATAAGACATAAGTAACACAAGTTTTGTGGCGTTTATCACATCTGCTTTAATGATACTGGAAAAATTATGGATTGCTTTTTATTTTCAACAGGTTTTTGATGATCTTCAGAAAATGCTGAGCATCACAGAGGAAGCTTCAAGTGAGTATCAAGAAATAAGTTATTATTTCATTACACTTAATGATATTATGCTAGATAACTGGGATATAGATGACATTCATTGCTTTTGTTTGTCTAGGTGATAAAGGAAACGAAGCAGCATCCAAAAGTCTGTCAAAAACCTTCTCTAGCTCTCCAGTTCTTCAGTTCGCATTAGGAGTGGGCATCACGTTGGCAACTGTTGGCATGGGAATTTACGCTTTTTAATTCAGATTAGTTTTTTTACTAGTCACCTGTAACTGTAAATATTAATACAATGAAGTCAAATCCACAGGCTGATCATTAACCAACTGTAATGTACATGTACTTGATTTATTCCTGGATGTATTTTTTTTAAAGATAAAATTTTCTAAATAGAAATAATTTCAGGAAGTATGTCAGCTTACTTCCTTCGTTATGTCACTTCTTAAAATGGTTTGACTCAAAATGATTTACAGTGCATATACCTTTCTGTCCATGAATGCTTTGAGTTGTCCATGTATTCTGTGTAAATGCTATATTAATAAACTGTTTTAATATATACATATATTTTTAAATACAATTCTGACGTGTCTTTTTTCCCTCAAAGGAATGAGAAAAATGAGGCAAAAACATAAATGTTTCTTAAATGCTTTATTTAAATTCCCATACAAAAAGGCTGCATTCTTTAGTTTGACAATCAATCAAATTCAATTTTTGATACTTTTTTTTCCCCCAGTAAAGCATACTGTTGTAATTGTAACATACTTTAAACCACACAAAGCTTTAACAACAAGCAAGAATGATACACAGGACATATCTCCAGCAATAAAGTGTCCAGACAACTATGTACAATAATTCTGAATTGTATTTCATTTTTGTGATGCACCTGGACACCCACCAGACTCTTTTATGAAGTAAACCCAAAGCATTCGTCTATTTGACCCTGTAAAGCACCTTTCTCTGCATGCGGTGCTGCAGTTCACCTCTTCTTAACATCAGGTGAAGGACCTTATGAATGGCGTGCTCTGGATATTTCTGTTCAGAGAAAAGGAAAAGAGCATTTTAATGACCATCTAAACTCACACCTACACTTCAATCAACCGAAATATTGATTTGTGAGCTCACCTGTTTGGCGAAATCCTGTATGATGCTGTGTTCAGACACCTGCGAGCCGATAGCGAAGCGCCTCTTCAGCTGTTTTTCAATGCGGGAGATCATCTCCTGATCCTCCTGAGTGGTAAACCCTTCAACACCTACAAAGAGACATTTGGCAACACTTTACAATTTGGCCTATTAGTTAACTCAAGGAACAGGGTTTTCAAATGTATTGGGTACCAAACATTTGTGTGCTTCCTGCAAACATTTGGACGCGTTCTTAAACACCGCTAATTGGCCATCGTGTTCACATGCTCAAGAGCAATGACTGTAATTGGCCATGAAGTTTATCAGTTCACCGCTCTACACAGTGCAAAGAACACACACCAGCTGATAGACATGACTTTGAAATGCTTTGAAACGTTTGTCTTCAAAGAAATTCAAACAGGTATGAAGTAAAGAGTGGGTAAATGATTACAGAATCATCGGTTTTGTGTGAACTGTCCATTTAACAAATGGAACCTTAAATGTAAAGTGTTACTATACATTTTCTACTTGCATTGCATTACCATATAGTATATTATTATAATAATATATTATGATTATATTAATTATAATTACCATACATTTTACAGATTTATTATATACATAAATTACCAAACTGAGAGCCATTTTATTCTTAAAATGTAATCTTGCCGTGTATTCTGTGCTTTACAGATCTATACACTGACCGGAGAGGCTGCCGGACAGAGCAGCGTCCAGTGTGGACACCTGGAAGAGTCTCAGAGCCTCGTCCACCTCCTCTTCTCCAGCGATGGGCTGCAGCTTCATCTTAGCAAGAGACTCTGCAATGCGCACCACGGCCTCCAGCTGCCTACAGGACCACAAACCATCAACTAGTTAGTATTATAAAGGTCAAACACTACACACTAGTGCTTGGTACAGTGTACTGTGCTCAGTGATGAAAGTTGACTGTATAAATACAGGGTAATGAGCTTGCGGGGATGACATTCAGTAAACAGTGTCATTATAAATGTATAAAAAGTTGACCATAAGCAATAACTTGCAAAAAAATTTTTTTACAAGTGTGCCAAATTATGCTACATACGGACAATTTACAAATGCTACTGACTTGTCTTCCATGATTGAACCATCTGCATGTAAATGTCACAAAGGTAGCTTGTTTCCATCATGATTTAACACACTGCTAACATGTTTCTAACACAAGTTAACACTGCTAAAAACATGATAGCAAAGCGCTGAGACATGATAAATGTGCATTAAATCATGCTAGAAACATGCTAAGTGTGTTATGTTAGCATTTGTAAATCATGCTACATGTGTGCCATTTACAAAGAGTGCTATCGTGTTTTGCATGATTTAAGCCTATTTGCAAAGCACGGCTAGCTTTAATGTTGCTAACAGTGTTAATGTGCTAATAGCGCTTAGCGTTAAACTTTAAATCATGTTAAAAGTGCATTAAATCATGCTATAAAACATGCTAAAAGTGTGCTAAAACTTGAAAAAGGTGTGCTAAAACATTATACAGTGTTTAACCAAGCTACTGTTGTTAAGCTAGTAAAACGTGGTAAAGGGCTTTTAAAGCAAGCTACCATAGTAATCCCAGAAACCACTACACACGTGTCTATTTATTATTTTAAAAACCTGTTCTTTTAATATGTTTTTTAAAGTATACAAGTCTTTAAGTATAAACATTCTGGCTAGACTTTCAAAGAGACATCAAGATATGCCTTCAACCTTTACAATTAAGATATTTCTCATACCATTTAGGATTATATATGGCCCATATTTGAGACCCTGCAAATAAACGGGAACAAAAAGTATAAACAGGCATTATAACACTGATTTGAGTGCTCACCTGACAGTGATGGGGATGGACACTCGTCTGTCAGTCTCTCTCTCATGCTCCTTCGCTCCGCTTCTCATCAACACGTATCTGTTCTTTAGCTTCTCTGCAGCCGCCGCAGACAGACGAGGTCCACATTTTCTGTGTCAACAACACATTATGGTCAACATGATGAATAGATTATACGTCATGTTTTTACAGACTATGAGCTAGACTTACACTCTGGAATAGGCTATGTATTTCTTGAACATTGCCAGAGGAATCTCTCCCTCGACCCCCTCCGTCTGCGTTTGAGCACTCAGGTGAACGTTCATCACATGTCGAGCCAAAGTCTACATACAAAACACACACAGGCAAGTTGGTTAGCTTATATCAAATAGATTTAAACATGAGCTCTTGCATTAATGTTTTGATCACCCACCATGTCTCGCTCTTGGTCATGATGATCTTTGATGATAAATATCATGTCGAATCGAGAGAGAATGGTGGGCATGAAGTCGATGTTGTCCTCTCCTTTCGTGTCATCCCAGCGACCAAACACAGAGTTGGCGGCAGCCAATACAGAGCAGCGCGAGTTCAGAGTGGTGGTGATGCCAGCCTTCAGGTGGAAGCACAGGTGTTAATCAAATGAGAACTTAAAGGGACAGTAAACACTTAAAAACACCCAAATCTCTGACATGCTATTGGTCAGTACAGAGTCATACCTTTGCAATAGAGATGGTCTGCTGCTCCATGGCCTCATGGATGGCGACTCTATCATCCTCTCTCATCTTATGAAGAAAACAAAACAAAACAAAACAGACTGTTTAGCATACAAGCCTTCATAAAGATAACATGCATGCTCTGAAAATGCAGACTGCTCAAACCTTGTCAAACTCATCGATGCAGACGACTCCACCATCAGCTAAGACCATAGCGCCTCCCTCCATGACAAAACCACGAGTGCTGGGGTCCCGAAGAACAGAGGCGGTCAAACCAGCTGCACTGCTGCCCTTTCCAGAGGTGTAGACCTAACAGAAACAGATGCTTGATTAAAAGCAGATTCGCCATTACAGGAAACACTTACTCAAGTAAAAAGTCATTGAAAGATTCCTTGCACATGTACAAATTTTATTTTTGTAATAATGAAAAATTGTATTTTAAAATAGACTCCATGGCATACATTTTTAAAATATTATTAAACAAAATGCGTTACATTGCAAAATATACATACTTGTATTTAACATTAATCAGTATAAAATACACTGAATGTTGCAACTTAAATAAAATCATTCTATAATATTCAAACACACTCCAGAAAATACTGCCTAAATATATTTATACTTAACGTGACATAAAAAAATGTACATGTATAAAAAAAAAGTATACAAATATTGTAGCTATGATGAAATACGGCGTATTATTAAATATTCTAACTGTCATGTACCGAATCATTACAAATGATGTACTATAAAATAAACTGCATGCAATATACATATCTAATATCTATTAGCTTTATACACGGACACACACGTGTATCATAAAAAATGCATTCACGTACAAAAATAACAATTTATATATACACTGATATGATTAAATATGGTAACAATAAAAATATTTTACTAATACAATACTGCTAATAATTAAAAAAACAACAACAACTAAATATTCTATTGTTTGTTTCTTAAAATCCCCCTTTTTATCATATGTACAAAAAAAAACCTCACATAAATAAGATAAATGAATAAGTGATGGTCTACCTTCATCACAGTCTTACCCCAATTGGAGAGCATCTCTCAACAAATTTCAGCAACTGAGACTTGGCTGTGCCTGGATCTCCCAGCATCAACAGGTTAATATCCCCTCTGCGTGTCAGACCATCAGGCAACCTAACAAACACCAATTCAAGCAGATGAGAAAGATGCCAAAAACACATAACATTTAAAGAAGTAGTCTAGTCCAGTGTCTTTCCACCTCTTCCTGGAGCCCCCAAACAGCAGGCAGGCGATGGCTTTCTTCAGGTCATCACTGCCGTAGATGGATGGGGCGAGAGAGCGAGCCAGAGAGTCATAGACCGAGGGAGAAGCAGCCAGAGATCTTAACTCTTCTTCCTCCTGAGGAGAAACTGAACCAGTGGCTCCACGGCCTGGAAGATGAAAACAACGGCATGAGTAAAGTAAAAAAGAAGGACATGCACTTTTCGACCAAAGACAAGTTTTGACCTGCTCCTTCAGTGTCCACATCGATGCCGACAACACGCAGATATGCTGACCGGATGCCTACACCGGCTCCCTTATCACGGCCTTTGGCTTTGGTCTGCGCCACCTTCTTGATGGAGTAGATGCCCATGACGGTCACTCTGTTGCCTGGTACTACACGATCACACAAGTATCTGGCAAGAGAAATAAGTTAAAACATAAGAATGAGAAACAGTTTGGATATTTATTACACCGATACCTAGATATATTTGATTCATATTGATTTACAAACCACAAAATTCCATCCTGGTACTACAAATAATTTAATGAAACTATCGCTGTGGTGAAATAAAAAAGTTAATTCAGTGCATGTAATTAGAGTTAGAGAAAAAAAAGATAATGGTAAACGATAATGCAACAAATAGGAAGATTGTTTAATTTGTTTTAATCTCACAATCGTAGTCTTAAGTAGATTCATCCATTTATATTCTAGCTGTTTTTTTTTGTTACAATTGCTTGACAATAAAGGTCACACCAGTGACGCCACAAACGTGCATATGAAATCATGAGATAAATGACAAATTTCTTATAAATAAGCAATGAATGTGGAGTTACAACGAGTCTTTCTTTATAGATCTTCAGTGTGTGTGCAGATAGAGGTGTGTATGTGTGTGTGCGTGTGACATGTACCTGTCACAGTAGAGCTGCATGTGCCGTGGCATCTCTCCATGAGGAACAGCATCAGGAGCTTCCTGCAGACGCTGAGTCTGGAAATCCACACACACACACCGGTCTGGAATGATGAAATATGGATCCACAGGGCACTTGACTCGGCCTGCCTGCTCACTGTGGGACAAACAAAAGAGATAGGAAAGAAATCTCATTTTAGAGTCCATATTAAGTTTAATTTACGTTCATAGAAACCATATTAAATACAACGTCAAAAGTGAAACAACATACTTAAACTTATTCTAATCCAAATATGTAAAATAACAATTTATTTTACATTATATGATTACAAAACTTCTTGACAAATGGGTAAAACCTAGTATTTTGTCTGATCTTTTAACGTCATCATATGATTCTTGATCCAATATGCCTGAATTATTATATTTTGATCAGAATAAAAAATATATATATTGCATCCAAGCATGACATTAAGTGTACAGACAAAACAAATTTCATCGTCTTTTACCAACACACACAAAAATTATTTAACAGACATGTTACTGCTGCAATAGTTATTATTATAAATTAATGTTTAATACAAAGAGAAATCCTCACGTGTTGCATTTGCGCGGCAGAGCGTAACCCTGCAGTCCTGGTGGCAGAGGGATGTTGTTGATCACCGCTCTGCATCCGCGGCACTGAAGACACACTCTGGTGGCTTTGGCCCTCACAGCAGTAGAGGAAATGATGATCCCGGGAATCTTCACCAAACGTGACACCTGCTCTGACTGTGAAGAAAAAAAACCAAAACAACATTTAAACTTAAAATGCCTCATTGTTGTAGAAATATTTACCCAAAAATAAAAAAACTCGACTCATCATTTGCTCTCACTTAAGTTTTAAAGCTCCATTCCTCTGTTGAACACCAAAAAAGTTTTGAATGCACATTCTTCAAAAATATATTGCTTAGTGTTTAATAGATAAAACAAGCTCATACTCACTTCAGGGTGAATACATTTTCATTTGTGAGTGAGCAGTCAGCTGTATTGAAAAAATAATTTGGACCACTAATGAAGCCCACTAAGTCCATATTGAAGAATCAAACTAACGATCTTAGAATCCTTGTAGCAAACTTATGTGTGTGTATGTTTCAAGAAAACAACCATTCATTAGAGTTGCGTTTTATTTTGATTTGTTTATATTCATTTATTCTTTATTTAACCATAAGATCATTAGTCATTTATATAATTATCATATTAGATTATTGATCATTAGTTAATGATTTGATTATTATTTGTCATTTTATTATGTTTTTTATATTTTATTATTTTCCAATAATTATTGCTTTATTATTATTTCCATATTGTTATAATCTTATGACTGTGGATTCAAGAGACACTTGTTTTCATGAGTAAGAGATAAGAGAATGTCTCCATTTCAAGGTCTGTATTGTCTCTGGACAATGTTGTGAAGCAGTAATTATCCATTGCTGTTGCTTGTGGTATAATAACACTTATTGGACTTATCCTGGTCAGACAAAGTCTGAGCATTTAATCATACGCAACTAAAATTATTCAATAAATTCTGCTCTTTCTTTATCATCGTTCATTTGTCTCCTGCTTCTGCTCCTCTCTTGTTTTCTCAGTCAACTCCTATATTAATAAGAGACTGTTAATTCAGTTGAATACTGGTTAACAGGTTTGGGTATTGGAAACTCTGCCGACTTGTTGTCCAGATACCGGGAAAAACTGACATTTCCTGACAAGATCTGGCTTCCGGGGCTGGATCTTATTTATCTGGGATGAAGATGGTGATCTAACAATATTAATAAGAGATGGTATCACTTTAAGCAGTTGGCAAGTATGTTTGACAAAATTTTCATATCTAGTTGAATCAGAGATATTGGATGGTAGCTTTTACAGTTGCAAGCATCTTTATTTGTTTTAAGTAGAAGACTAATGAGGGCTTGTGACATTGTTGCAGTTCATCCCTCCCAAGAGCCTCCATATAAATTTCTAATGTTAATGGGGCGAGTTCTGTGAGATTAAAAAAAATAATAATAAAAAAAAAGATGGCCGAAGAAGAGGCAAAACCATTCAATCGAGGAACTTTTCCTTTAGGTAAAGCTTTGATCACTTCTGTCACTTCCTGCAGAGTTAAATCTGACTCAAGAATTTGACTCTGTTCACTCAATATCCTAGGGAGGTCTAGTGGTTTCAGAAAAATCACAGAACAATGTCATCCACAGTTGAAAATGACATTGATTTCTAAAGGTCTACGTAAAATTCTTTAAAACGTATTATTCATATCTGTGGCAGCAGTAAATATTTCTCCCCTGGGAGATCTGACAGCTGGAATAGTTGAAGAGCACCAATTGTGCTTGATATAATTAGCTAGGAGTTTCCCTGCTTTGTCCGAGTCAGCTGTAATGTAAACAAACATATTTTTGGATTTCATCCTGAACGGTCTACTTAATAGTACGGTCTCACCTTTAGGCTGCGGATGGAGGATGGATGAGCGTCGCTCTTCAGCATGACCTGTATGTCCTGAACAGTATCTTCTCCTACTGGCCGAGGACGTGTGACCTCATCAGCCACTTCCTGAGCAGCCTCCTCCAACTGTCAATAACAAAACCTCATCAACACATGCAAAAGCCATTTCATAAAAATACCTGCATCCCATAATGTCAAAAACACATAAATAGACAACAAAGGCAATGTTTTCTGTTATTGGTTGAGCCAGCATTGCGCAGCATCATACATTTAAATAAATTAGCATGTTACAATCTGAAATTACTATAATACATTGTGTCTTTAAATATACAAAATAGCTGACTTATGGTAGTTTAAGTTTCCTTTTACATGTATGGCAAAAAACCGCATTTTGCACATAGGAGTCTGTCCTTACCAAAGGCAAGTTCTCAGTAGGAAGTTTGTACAAACAGTCTGATAGATCTTCATCAAAACTGGCCAAATCCTCCATTTCCACCTCGATCCAATACTCTCCCAAAGTATAGTGTCTCTTAAGCTCATCTCTGAAAAATAAAATAATTATTAGGATACACATTAAGTAAGCTTCATCTACATTTTACATTCTACTCTGGGTAAATCAACAGCTAGAAAAGAATTGGTTCATTTTAACAGCTCACTGAGCCGAAACGATTCATTGATTCTCAAGTCCTCAAACCTTTTTCTCAGGTTGTTTGTGTGAATATTTTATTGAATTTTCCAAACAATACTGTCGGTGAGTTATGTCAGCATATATGAGAGACAAAGGTTTTTAGGAGAAAAAACAAAACAGTGAATCAATTTAACCGAATCACTCAAACGAACAATACACAAGCAAAACAGATACGACAAAAGCAAATTCCACATTTAACGCAATGCGTACTAGGAAAAATTATTCATGATTGGACATAACGTTAATAATGCGTAATACAATAATACGCAACGCAAATAGTGCACATTTATTTAGAAATTCGTAGACAAAACAACATTTTAACAGTGTAGGAAAAAAATAATCACCAAACAAAAAAAGCACAAACATCTGGTATCACAATACCTGTATTTGTAGGTGAATCCAGTGCGATCGGTTCCGACTCTGAACTGTCTCAGAAACTCACGGAACTTCTTTTTGATCTGGCTGCGTTTCACGACTCCCTCATCGCCGATGCTTTCTCCTCCACCGAAGCTGTCACTGTAATAAACTCCTGGATCATCAAATCCCGACATTCTTGCAGATATTCAGAAATGTGCACCTTGTAATAAACGAATACTAAGAAATAACTTCGATGTGTATTGCAGATGATCAATTCAGATATTGCTATAATTATTTGTCAGTGCTGATCAACAACGTGTACCGCAGTGACTCGAGCACTGAGTTTCGCGGCAAAACCTGTAGCCCTGCCTTGCTCTGAAGCCAGACTCCGCCTTCACTTACTTTTCCGTGGCGCCTATTGGTCCACAAGTATATTTGCATAGGCGCGTCACTAAACGGGTGGTGCCAAAGAGAAGTACTGGCGGGAAACACACAAAGCACTAACTCAATAGAAAATGGCACCCCACAAGGAAGTGTGTGTAGCCCAGTTCTTTTTAATATACTGATAAATGTTGTTTTTGATGGAGTTGAACAGGATAAACAGACCACTATATGCAGATGATGGAGCGTTGTGGGTAACGGGCCGCAGTATTGATAACTTACAGAACAGAATGCAATCAGCCATCGTCAGGTTGAAAATGGTCATTTAAATGGGGATTTCATCTATCAGTGGAAAAAATAAATTTATCTGTTTTTCAAAAAAAAAAAAACCCGAAATAAACTGTATAGACAACCGGTTAAACAAGCTAGTGATTTAAGATACCCAGGGGTATGGTTTGACTGTAAGCTTACCTTCAAAAGTCACGTTCAGAAAATGATAGATGTAAGAAAGCAATTAATGTACTAAAATGTTTGGCAGGATACAATTGTGGGGCAAGAGGGTCATCTTTAAAAAGGATATACATTGCTATAATTCAAAATATAAAACCGCAGCAAAAACCACATTAGCTGAACTTGACAGGATGCAGGCCAAAGCACTTCGAATATGTTGCGGAGCTTTTAGAACCTCTTCAATCCCAGCATTGCAGATTGAAACAGGGGAGATGCCATTAAATCTCAGGTTACAACTCTCTTTATCATATTGGGTAAACCTAAAAGGGCAAGAAGCTACACACCCCACAAAAATTGTGTTAAATGAATGTTGGGAGTATGGTCGCACTAAAAATTGTAGCTTTGGATGGAATAGTAGCAAAGAGGCAGAAGATATGGGGATCAGTAATATACCTTGTAGCAAAAATAACTATATGAGTATAATTCCACCTTGGTTGTTTTGTTTTCCTGTAGTAAATCTGGAAATACAGAATGTAATTAAGTCAAGAGGAGAATGTCAAAATGTTAAACAATATTTAGAAATAATGTAAATAATATATACATACACATACACATACTGAGTGCATTACCGCCATCTTCTGGACTGAGATGTGATCTTTCGGGATAGTTTGCAAGCTGCCAATAAAATACCACAGAAGAAGAACACACACAGCAATGTGCAGGGACCGGAACTAGTTGTCCTGTTTGGCGCGGAATATCAGCATTGTTCAAGAAATTCTTCAGCTGACAGTTTTCTTTTATCAAAATATGTTAACATGCAAATAAACGTTAATGGAGATAAACCAGTAAACGAAACTCTACATAAAACTTACTAACTAGTTTGGAGAAAAGCTCATATTAAATTAAATGATTGGTTGGTATTTTTTTATTTACACTCCAAAGTAAAATAACAATATCATCAGGCCGTATTATAGCTGGTAGGCAAACAATGAGCTAAAAACTACACCACATAAGTGTATATAAAAAGTGATAATATAATGAAAATTATATTCATGTACTCAGGACAATAGAAAAATATTCAGCATAGATGTCAGGTTGTGTTGTCAGTAACTTTTTTTCTTTTTAATGGCAGTATTCAAGAGGCAAATTGATGGTTTGACGTGGTGCATTTTTGTGGTCTAACCATTTTTCGTGGAAACTAAAATTGAGTTGTTTTATTTATTTCATAAAAAAGGTTGTAATATAACACAGGTTGTAACAGTGTTTCATTTCGGGGGTGGGGGGGTTTGGGGGTGGGCTATTGTTAAGAAATTTTAATTAAATGTCTGTTTATTCAACATCATAATTTATAAGAGATACTAGATCATACTTCAGGTCTTGTAACTTCTTATTATTAAATAACCCATTAAAAGTTCATAATTATGTAAAAATTAACTAAATGTTGTTTATAACCATTAGAATACGCCGTGTTACAACACAAAACATGAACTGGAGACATTAAATGGCATCTTTTTATTCAATTTTTATAACTCATCTATAAACAGTTGCAGCATAAGCATGATCTGTACAAAATTTCTAACGATGCAAATGCGACACGTCCCAACTGAAAAAAGTCAAGACACTTTTGGTTTACAGCTGCTGTAAAAGAAGCTACTTGCAATCATAGACAAAAGGCATTTATTTATTGTTATTATCGAAAATATACAAATATGTTTGACCTCCTTTGATCTCAGTAGCTATAGAAGCTTTTTTTCTATGATATGTAACGCAATCCTCACTCTAACAGTCAACAACTTTATAATTTGCGTTTCTGACATTAGGAAATGACACCGTGCTTCCTGCCAGTCTGTATGAAGGCGTCTACTGTACGGTCAATGTCCTCATCAGTGTGAGCCGCAGAGATCTGGACACGAATGCGGGCTTTTCCTTTGGGAACGACAGGGTAGGAGAAACCGATCACATACACTCCTGATGAGAAAGAGAGAGAGAGAGAAAAAAAAAACTGAGGAACTGAGCAAGTAATTTTGTACAATGTCAAAATCTAAATAGCATGTCAAAATATTGCATTTTTAAAATATTGCTCAATGTGTTTAATTGTATTTGTTACTTGTGCTCTTTATAAATGCGTATGATTCAATTGTGCAAGCCTTTATTTTTTTTTCTAGCAACCTATTTTTTCTAGATAAGCTCATATTTTTGATAACAACCTGAAACTAACCCGTTGCAATTTATGTTTTTAAGTGACCATTTATGTGACTTTAATGATGCAATTAACCTCAAGCAAGTAAACATGCAAAGAGCATGCAAACATGTGGATTTTTTTCTAATGAGAGAAACACGAGTATTTGTACAGTGAATTTCAGTTTTGTTTTAAATAAATTTAAGCTTCATGTTAATAACAAGTTTTCTTATAGTGAGTTTGACTATAATTTCTGTATATTTTCAACATTTATCTTTCGGTTCTCAATCCTGTTAAAGGATTTGTTGTGGAGCGAGGGTACCTAAAATACATGTTTATGATATAATTTGTCTGTAATAATAGCAACATATTGTTTTATTTAGGGCCAGTAGTCTAATTTACACCATTTCTGAATTTCATTTCAATTCAAGTTTATTTGTATAGTTCTTTTCACAATAATTATTGCTTACAAAAGGTGCACATTATTGCATCACAATCAAAAGACGGCAAGTAAGGTTATTAGTTACCATAACTTTATTAGTTACTAATAAATTTAACAAATAACTAGTAACTAAAAGCTTTTAACAGCTAAAGTTATTATATAAACACACAGTTAACCTGCAGTTATATAGTGTATATACACGTGACATCTATATGCACGTTCAATAAAGTGCATTTGTGTATTAAGTGTGTGTAAAATGTGCTCTATACAAAATTGCAACTTCTGTGTTTCTTTGTTCTCTCAAAAAAGAAAGTTTTGAGGGGAGAAAAAAAAAAAAAAGAGCTTGACATGTAGAGCTGATTTCTCACCCAGCTTGAGCATGTCATCCGCCATAAGTGAAGCGAGGCGAGCGTCTCCCAGCATCACAGGACAGATGGGGTGAGCTGAGCCAGATATGGTGAACCCTGCCTGGGTCATGTTGTTTCTGAACCTTTGGGACAGAAGAAAAGACGCACAATAGAGCATTGTTCACAAGTCTGCCGAAAACTGCCTTCATTAGCTTGCTCAACTATAAAAATCCTTTATTCCTCAAAGCATTCACACTTTCATACAGAAACCAGCAAATGTCAGCACTTTTTGTTTTGATTGCAAAACCGACTGCAGCTTTGAAAAGCAAACTCGGTTAGTTTTAACCCTGCTTATCTACCATCTGCACAAGATAAAGCACAGTAACACTAAAGGGTGTAACCAAAGAGTGCCCAGTCTTACCTCATGGTTTTAGCTGCCATGGACTGAGCGATTTCATTGGATGCCAGCAGAAGCTCCACAGCACGGGTGGCACAGCCCACCACTGGAGGCGGGAGGGAGTTCGAGAAGAGGTACGGACGAGACCGCTGTCTCAGAAGCTCAATTAAAGCCTTGGGTCCAACAGTGTAACCACCTAAGAGTATAGTAAACAAATAAAAACATTAAATTTGCTTCAGCCTTATAAGGAATATTCCTCTTTCATTTGTGATTTCTGTTTGACATGGAGGTTGTACAACAAAACTTCAGTTTTCTGTAAAATAAAGCTTGCAACACTTCGGCTCTGGTGTATGCATTTTATTAAATTTGGAGCTATTATGACATATCAAAAAGCTTATTAAGTTTTCCACTCACTAATACTTTGATATCAAATAAAATTGCAACAATACAAAGAATCGCTCAAGTTAACTGTAAAAGTCTATAGATATCTCCACAGCTTTAGCTACATAAAGCTAATAGAAGCATGACTATGTATAACTGTGTTTTTGTTACACACCGGCAGCTCCTCCCAGTGCTTTTCCCAGTGTGGAATTCACAATGTGCACCCTGTCCATGACTCCCAGCAGCTCATCAGTCCCTCTACAGAAAGGCAATGCACAGATGTCCACTTGGTATACATTATAGTTTATCCTCACACAGTTAAACCACAGTCTTACTCAATAGTCAAACATCCAAAATTGCAATATAACAATATTGAAACATCCTGGTTTCTTCTGAAATTCAAAATAAGACAAAAATGGCAATTTACTTCATGATTTTCTACATTATCAAACCGACGAAATGAACAAAAGTTTTAAATGCATTTGACCACATGAAAGCAATCCAAACTAACGCCCATTTTGCCAACTATGTCACTCAAAGCATTTTGTTGATGGGATTTACATGTTGTTGAAGATTCTGCGGAATTATTAATAGATATTGATTTTTGTTACCTAGAATTCTCATGTTAAGCTTGAACCCATAGTCCACTCACCGGCCTCGAGCACCCATAAATCCTGTGGCATGACATTCATCAATGAAGACCATCGATCCATACTGCTCAGCCAGATCACAGATACCCTTCAGAGGAGCCACATCACCGTCCATGGAGAACACGCCGTCTGTGACCACCAACCTCAGGCGTGACGACTGTGGGGTAAAGAGAGAGAATCAAAACATTTAATCCTCGAAAACCTGGTTCTGCTTTCAATCTGTACAATAATGAGAAATGGAATAGGATGAATGTACAAACAACGAATTGGATAAAGTGAATCGATTAGTAACTTACTTACTCCCAGGGCTATTTATATCGAAGTTGATATTTAGCCGCACCATATTTGTGTTTTGTAACATCTAGTTTTTATGAGGTGGGCTGTTAGCCCAATGCTCAACCCCAACCTGGAGGACCAGGACATACACTACGGACAATTTAGCTTACCCAATTCACCTAAAGCACATGTCTTTGGATTGTGGGGGAAACTGGAACACCCGGAGGAAACCCACACAAACACGGGGAGAACATGCAAACTCAACACAGAAATGCCAACTGAACCAGCCAGGGCTCGAACCAGCGGCCTTCTTCCTGTGAGGCGACAGCGCTACCCACTGCACCACCATTAGTAACTACTATTTTGAAAATAGACACGGCCAGGTTGTATTTTCACTATAAAAATTATTTTATAGAATGTATTTTTTTATGACATTAGAGAAAGTTTTATTCAAACAATATTTTAAAGGAAATGTTTTTAAAAGTGTCTCCTGGAAGAATTTTATAATAATTATCACTTACTATATGTAAATAATTTTATGATCTTTTAACAGTATTATTGGATTTTTGCATATTTGTTTTATTAGAAACTTATGTTTGTAAATTAGGCATTGAATATTTATTATCAATGTTGTCATGAAGTCAATGCTACTGCTATGGCATTTAAATAAATAAATAAATAAATAAATAAATAAATAAATAAATAAAACTGCTAGCTCAGAAGACCTGTTCAGCGAAACGGAATGCATCTTTTTATATACAGCTTTAACATGCATTTTACTTGTTGAATAAAGTTGCTCTTTTAAAATTCACTTAACTACATATCAAGCTGCAGAAACGGTTTTAGCTTCATTTGCATATCATCTTACACACAAATCCATTTAAGCTTGCAGATTAAGTGATGAGTAAAATACAGTGACTACACCTACCTGTGATTCTTTCAGCTTTTCTTCCAGGTCATTCAGGTCCATGTGTTTGTACCGGAACCTCTTGGCACGACACAATCGAATGCCATCAATAATGGAGGCATGATTCAGTTCATCAGACAAAACAGCGTCATCAGGACCCAACAGGACCTAAAGCAAAGAGCACCGATGTACTGTTACAGTGCATTAGCTGTGGCTCCATTCACGTCCGTATGTAATAATGACTGGTAAAGTCACCTCAAACAGACCAGCATTGGCATCGAAGCAGCTTGCATACAGAATACAGTCTTCCCTTTCATGGAACTGGGCTAGTTTCTCCTCCAAGTTCTTGTGGATGTTCTAGAAAACAGATGGATTCAGAAAACATCTGAACGTATTGCTATCATTGTGTACACTCACAGTATTTTTCCCTCACCTGGGTGCCGCAGATGAAGCGAACTGAACTAAGACCAGCGCCATATTTCTGCAGAGCCTCTATTCCTGCTTTCACCACCTCGGGATGACTTGATAAACCCAAGTAGTTATTTGCACAGAAATTCAATATGTCTGAAACAAAAACAGAATATGGGATCAGAAGATTAGGCTTTTCAGCTCTGCTCACTCTATTCATTCATATGTGTAAGCCAATTTGCTTTTTAAAGAGCCGTGATGCAGTTCACATTTTTCACTGTGACTGTACAGTCCAATACACGCACATTTTTTTAAAAGATTTAAAAAAAAAAAAAAAAAAGGAAATAATACTTATATTTAAATTGGTAATAAATTAAGTTTGAGAACCCCAGCCTAAATATTTTAATTAATTTTAAGATTATTATATACTAACAAAGTGTCAAAACCCTGT
>CAIGQW010055694.1:11687275-11709059 GCA_903798125.1 Danio choprae | reverse complement strand
AAATAAAAATATAAATAATATATCTTATTCAATATTTCATCTTATTCATATATATCAATTACAAATTATAATAGATCAGAATGTACTGTACATTTAACAATCAACATTTTTATATAAAACAGTAATAAAAACAATAATAATCAATATATTTACAATGATTCATTTATAATAATATAGGTGTGTGTGTGCGTGTGTTCGCAAGCGCATCACTGATGTTTTTATTTTCTCTCTCTCTTTCTCTCTCACTCATAATAGAATGGTTCAAACTCTTTAAAATCAATAATAGTAATAATAAAACAATAAAAGTGAGATAAATTTCAGAAGATTAATTTTAAAAAATCAAAATAAGTAAATGCACGAAAATGAATGGCGGAAGCTGATGTTAGTCCGATTCGTGGGAAAGAGGCGGACTTCCCGTTGCTCGCTTCGCGGGAAAATCATCACATGTGTGCAATGCGGTAACAACGCTGTGCAGACATCAGTGCAGTATAACTAAAGGACTGGCGATGCTTTTATTTAACTCAGTGCGGAAAAAAATCTTATGCGATGTGTTTTTCCCCAGTGAAGGGAGAGATGGGGTAACTTAAAACGGTAAGCAATTAATACTCGAATTAATCTTTATTTCTACCGCGTAGATTGTGTCAAAGCAGTTTAACAGATAATAAGAAGCCTTGTTTTTTTTTAAATTGTGAAACAAGTCAGTCAGGCATGCAGGACAGTATAGCGGCTCATTTATATCTAGCCTAAACAAGAATGAATACCTCTGTTAAAACTATTTAGATTAATAAGAGTAGTAAAAAGGCCAAGTTTAAATTATTGATGAAATACAAATATTTAAATAATCATGTGCATCTCGTATAACTCAGCCTCGTGTTAAATATTTTACTTTAAATTTGTTAAAACTTCAGATATATGTGGATTTTGGTAATTGTAGAATCGATGACTTTGAGCTCTGAGATTATACACCACATATCCCCAGTGTAAATGAGTTAGAAACATACAAAATTAATCATTTTGATTGTGATGTCAACTTTTGAGGCTGCTTGTACTGTAGTAGGAAGTGGTTTGGCGCGAGATCTTACAAAGCGTGTCTAGTCGTCACGTTACGTCACAGCAGAGGGGCGGTTCCTGTCCGCGGGAAATACAAACTCCATGTTGCTCTCAGAGAACAACTAAACTCTGAACTTTAAATGACACATTCAACATTTCGACATGGAAGTCAACAACAACAACTCAGGTCAGACGAATAGTTATGTTGCAGCCGTAGTTTGAGTGTAACACTATGGCTTGTGCGCTCGTTTTCTGTTTCCTGTACGGTTTTCAGCAAAATGGTTGACGGTCGAGACTTTTAATCGTAATTTATAAACGCGATTTGACGTGATTCTATAGATTATAGCGATTAAATAGATATAAATCATCATTATAAGTGTCATCGGGGAAGGTAACTTTCGCGCACTCGATGTGAATAATACACGTTTTACAAACGACAAACAAGTATTTAATACATGATCAGATCATAATTTAAGTTAGACAATCGATTATTAATAACTAATGTTATACTAATTGAAGTTTTTATCCACCACAGGTACAATAACTGCATTTTTATGGCGGTCTCTAAGAAGAGTCTGCAGATTCTTTATCTGTGGACAAAACTCAGGTATGTAATTGTGCTTATGTTTAATTATTTTATAAAGACAATAATAAGAAAAGAATATAAAAAGTAATAAAAATATAATATATAAAAATAATAAAAAGAATAATAAGAAAAGTTTAAACCCTTAAAGTAATTTGAACCCGTGATCTGCCAAACAGTTCCTCTCTCAGTGGAGGAAACGGCGCCATCTATTAGTAGGAGCTCTGTACGACCATGGAGCTACGGCGAGGCTGCAGGGTTCATGACAACTACCTAAGGTGACAGAAACACGACTTTGACACTAATTGGAAAATCTTTAATTAAAGTAAAAGATGCATTAGTTCTGAGTGATGCAAATTTTATAATAATCACACTGTAGTTCTGCTGTACAGTCCTAATGGCTTTCTGTTCTATTTCCATACAGAAGACTTGGATGTAGATGAAGAAAAAATTGTTTTTTCCAGAGATGGTGAGCTGGCTCCCTTGAAATTCTGAAATGTATGTAACAATGTTATGACAGCAACTGATGTCTAGGGATGGGACAGTGATCCTGGTGCTTTCGCTTCATGTGAACAAGAGCAGAATCCTGTCTGTTTGTGGGTAATAGGGAGCCCTAGTATCAGGTTGTTTTCCCCAGGATTTAATGTGGCCAACAGTGATGAGATTTATTAATAAATCTCTAGTCTAATTAAAAGTCTAATTAAATCAATATTTCAGGCCCGTAGCCAGCCTGGTGAACGGGGTGGTTATTTTTTTCTTAAAAGGTGGACCTTTTTGCAGTTATTCGCCTCATTTTCTATTTAAGTACTGACTTTAAGTGACATTTTAAGCACTGTTTTTAGCTGAATTAGCTTGTTGGATGGTCATTATAACCACATCTTTTGATGTACCAAAATATTTCCTAAATATTTAGAATAGAGAAATGACATTTGTTTTTAAAATACAAATTACATCATATGTCATTAGAAAAAAGTTTTAAATTATAAACTGTAGCCTAGTGTCATTTATTAAGCAAATAAACTGGCCAGCACAATCAACTTTACTTTTGAATAATAAAAAACAAACCATAATAATTTAAAGATTCACAATTTTTTTTGCCTCTTGTAGAAGTGCTTCACACTTTTTTATTGGTCATGATTTATAGAATAAAAGTTACAATTCAATTGTCAAATGTTTTCTCTTTTTAAAAGCAATTCAGTAGTGAAAGATGACTTTGCTTATGTCAGATGTTTTCTTGCACAGCTGGATGTTGGAGTCTTGACAAATAATTGTTTGCATTGGCCAAAACTGATTAACTGAAGTCACCAGGAATCCGCTTGGTGTTAAAGCCTTTTTTTTCAATTGGTTATTGTCACTATTTATGATGGCATAGCAGTCAAAATAGGACAAATGAGCTCATGTATGGGACAAATTCTGGACCTTTGTCAGTGAGGGGTGTGTCTTCCGAACCACCCGAACCCCCCTGGCTACGGGCCTGTATTTCATTCATTCCTCATTGCAGGCAAGAATATTAATCTGGACTGATATAGAGCACACAGCTGAGTGTGATTTACATTATATATTAAAGTTCAACCAGAGAATAGTAAGGAATGTTTCCTCTCCTCCAAAGACTATAGTTTAGGAAGATCTTAGTGTTATCAACCCTTTCACATTTTGAAAGTAATTATAATGTACAGTTACAGTGTCTTCACATTTATTATAGGAGAGTATTTTCATTTTGAGGAATATTTGCTTTACTTTCTTTCTTTATCCATGTCTTATATTTCAAAATATTCCTCAGTTTCTCTAAGATATGGCAGTGATTATGTCAGATAGGCAGTGCTGGATAGATTACTTACAAATTGTAGTATAATTACATGATCACACTGGGTAAAAAAAAAAAAATGATGTAGAAATATTACACTGTTAAGCAAACTCTGACTGTGGTGGCACAGTGTATTTTCAGTGGTTAGCACTGTCACATCACACAGCAAGAAGGTTGCTGGTTCGAGTGCCGGCTGGGCCAGTTGGCATTTCTGTGTGGAGTTTGCATGTTCTCCACGTGTTTTGTTTTCCCCACAATCCATTGACATTCAGTGTGGAAGGGCATACGCTGTGTAAAACATATGGTGGAATAGTTGCCGGTTCATTTTGATGACCCCTGATGAATAAGGCACTTAGCCGAAAGAGAATGCAGTAAGTGTGAAAAGTGTAAGACTTTTTAAATTTACGTTACAATTAAAAACAGAGTTTATTTATTTGTGAAACCTTCAGATTTGAAGCTTTCTTAAAATCAATTTATAAATGACTTAAAATATGAAACAACTTAAAATATATTTGAAATGATTTGCTTTTCTAATTTGCAGTAAGCGGTTAAGAATTATATTTAAGATGTTTCATCAATAAGTTATGAGGTGAAAAACAACTCAAAATGTAAAGCATGTATAAGCAGTATGATTTTGTAGAAGGCATGTTTTAGAAAATTAAACTACCTTTGTATGAATAATATGTAATCATGTAATGCATAAAGTAACAAAGTTTACCAGTGCACCTCAAAATTGGTCATGTATGTTCAAACCAGCTAGGATGTAGCTTAAGCTTGCAGAGGATTTGACTGAGGGTGGGAAAAATTAACAAATGGCAAATGTTAGTACTGTCTTTGTAAATAAGAATGGTGTATATAAAAATCACATGCATGATTGTACTTTTTTCTAACTGAAACTGCTGTAAACAAAAAGGGATCAGTTTGGGCTTGACAGTCCCTAATGTATAATTTCTGCTTTAGCACTTAAATCATAAATGCAATGCTTGCTCTGTTATTAATGCTTGTGCATCCTTATTGACATTTTTGTTGATTAAATTAAATTTTTGGTTTAGCATTTTTGCTTTGTTTATACAAACAGCAGAAGTTTTGGCAACAAGGATATATTTGTGTTACACTGTAACACTGTAACACTTTGGATTTAATTTGTCTGCCAGTCTGTGTTAAATACCTCATTGTGTATCACCAGTTGGATTTCTTCTCTTTGTTGTTATAGTTTTTGTTGTTTTGTTAATTTTTACATGACATTACAAAAATAATAATGCATTAAATTAATGTTGTTTAGTCATTAAATTATCCAAGACTAATAAATAAAATAAAGTAAATAAAAAAAACATCATTAGCCTAGTATTTAGATGTCAAATAATAGATTTTATTGATTTGTTTTCCTTAAAATACAGTTTACATAGCACCAGTTTTCTTTTAAAGTGTTAATTCCTTTAACGAAGTTTTGGAACCTATCAGCAAGCTTGATAAACTAATTAATAGCACAAATTTAATATATATATCCTTTTTAGACAGTTTGTCCTTTTTTGCACACAAGACTTAATATTACAGTTACACCCAATCACAATGTGGTTTTAGTATTAGGCTTTTAGATTTAGCAGTACTGGATAGTGCACTCCAGAAACATTCTGTAATCATTTCTCAAGTTCAAGACAGCAGCCCAAAACGTATCTCCTTCAAATCTACCAGCGCAAACAATAGGTGTGTCAGGTGAGAGTGACACGCCCAAGGATGAAGCCAGCAAAAAACATAGACATACTTTTACATAAACTCAAGTTCGCTACTGAACGAGTTCATCATGATAATTCCGTTAATGGTAGTTTTTATTGCCGCTTTAACGCACAGTCTAACGTTATAGCAGGCTGATAGGCCTATAGTCTGAATAATATGCCCTGAGTTCCAACAGCTTGCAGAATAAATTTGATTGTTATAAAGCAAAGAAATAAACACTAAGTAATTGAATGCCCTGTTACATATACGATAGGCTATTCGTAATTTCATATAATATATACACATAACCACAATTTTCTATATCATTACAAAGATAGTTATGTTTATATAAACACTATAAATGAGGAGGGGGGTGTTGTCCATGTTGCCCCTAGCAAGATGCCTCCCTGGGCGATTGCCCATGCCTAAATCCGCCACTGATTGCAGATATTTCCATTAGGATTGTGTCAACTAGTGGCTGGGAAGGATTTCCTCTGCATGCAAATAAGCATCTGTTAATGTAAAATAGAGCAGTATGCCTCGAGCATTCAGTTGTACGCAGTAAAAAAAAAATTAGTAGGCTATATGATTGTGAAATTGTGTTGTAAACTTGAACCGTTTAACGGTTTAGTTTTGTGCATTGTTTCCATTCACTTCTTTCACATATAACTAAAAATAATCAGAGGGTTATAAAATACAAAGGGATAACCTTTTACGCCTATGAATTTAACCTGTCAGATTCCTTGATCTCCTAATCATATCTTGTATCATTTGAAGTGGTTACAAATTATTAGAAATTAAAAATAACATTTATTTTGGTTTTCTACATGTGCACATTTCTTTTTATGTAAAAGAAAAGAGGAAGAAAGTAAATGTTCAATAGGCGATCTATGTTGTAGAGCAATGGAATGCGATGCAACGATTTACATCTCTCCGATTGGTTACTTCTGTCTGTGGACTGTTTATCTAATGAGGGGGTGGGGCTTGCTGCTCAAACAGACTTTGACGTGAGGCAAATTCTAACGGCAACAGGGATCATTTATGTCAACGGAAAATGGTTCGAGCCCCAGCTGGGTCAGTTGGCATTTCTGTGTGGAGTTTGCATGTTCTCCCAGTGTTCGTGTGGGTTTCCTCCGGGTGCTCCGGTTTCTCCCACAAGTCCAAAGACATGCGCTATAGGTGAATTGGGTAAGCTAAATTGTCCGTAGTGTATGTGTGTGAATTGGTGTGTATGGATGTTTCCCAGTGATGGGTTGCAGCTGGAAGGGCATCCGCTGCGTAAAACATATGCTGGATAAGTTGGCGGTTCATTCCGCTGTGGCAACCCCAGATTAATAAAGAGACTAAGCCGAAAAGAAAATGAATGAATAATATCTGTGAAGATGTTTTCATATGTTATGTTTTACAATGTTGTGAAAGTATACAGTTAAGTGCATTTGCAGTTGTAAAAAAAGGATTTCTTTTTTTTAACTCAACGACACATTGAGATAAGGCTAATAAACATATCCGTCTACTAGGTTTCACTTTCTGTTGGACTTCGCGCGTCATGCGCAAGAGTGTTCCCACAGCTATGAAGAGTTTTAGATAGTCAGCACTACACCCGTGCGGGATCCATAACAAGGTGTCCATCGTTTAAGCTTAATAAGGTATTGCTAAAGTCTAAGACCAGTGACGGACATGGAAATCAATAAACGAGGTGAGCATTTGGTACTTTTATTTGCCGCAAATTTTTAATACCGTCATGACGGCACTTGACATTTTACTTATCTACTATCCGCTCTTATGGATCTACTATCCATAACCTTTATTATTATTATTATTATTATTATTATTATTATTATTATTATTATTTTTTTTTTAAAATGATTATATATATATACACAGGCTAGACATTTTCTAGTTAGCGCACTAATGCCAACTGCTAAAACAGCCCATTGTAAGTAAATTCGTTACCGTTAACTTACCCAGTAGGCTCCGAGTCAAAGATGGTTTTATCGCTAGTCTGCAAGATATCTTACTGATTTGTGGGTAGGGGGTCTGTGTATCATCCGTTCATTTGATTATTCCATTTATTCTGGAAAACGAAGAGAGCAATAATAGTCTCAGTGTGTGTGAGAGAAATACATTTACTAACCTTTACAAACATGCAAACCTACCATCCCAGACAAAGACAGAAAGTGAGATGAGGGCAGTATGCGCGCTAATAACTGTAATTTGGTAGGGAAAACATAAGCTAATTTTAATTCTATATGGTTTGCCATTTATTGATATAACATCGTAGAATGATCAATGAATCGCAACAGTGTCTGGCTACATACACGGCCGGCGCGCTTCTGACTTGCGCGTCCACGACAGACCGCAAAAAAAAAGATATAAAAATAAACAAACTCACGACACGTGCTTACCTTTCGCGTCTCACTGGATTGTCAAGTTCCTCACTGGAGTGCGCTCTCTAGAGATACGAGTTAAACTTTTTACATATACTTCAACTTGCATGAGTAAGAGTTGTGTGACATTGCCACATTTTATAAATGAGGAATCTCTCTGACACACACACTTTTAAGATGATTAATGTCATTGTTTAGAACTGCATGTCTTTTTTCATTAACCATTATTTGTAAAAAAAAAAAAATAGAGAGAGAGAGAGCGAGCGAGAGAGAGAGAGCGCGAGCGAGCGAAGAAATAGAATAAAATCATCAACTTCTAATAATACAGAAGCCCAACCACAATATTAAAAAAACAAATAAACGAAGAAGTGGGGGAAAAGCTTTGTAGTACAAGACCCCCCCCCCAGTAAAAACTATATGGAAACCCTGAACTCAATATGACAAAAAATAATAAATCAAGATGCAAAAAATGTAGTGTGCCCTGCTCTCCAAAATGCTCATCAGCCCAACAGAGTAACGTGGGGTAATATGTAACAGAGTTTTAATGTATTTTCTCAGGGTTGACCATGGCATGCTTCTGAGGTTTTCACCACAGTGTCGGCAGACGTCTTCCTGCCAATTATTGAAAAAGTTCAGTGAAATTTGCATGAGAAACACAGAAGAAACTACTTTTTTAGCATATAATTATTTTTATTATACTCAATATTTTTTTATAAAAAAAAAATCTGAAAGTATGTTAGTGAAATCTTATATTGTTGTGTTTACCGTCTTCTAGGCTAAAAGATTTTGAAACTGTGACTGCTAGTCAGTTTTGAGCAAAGGCAACACAGCAAGGTTAGTTGCAACAGTAACAAATTAGCCACACACTGTTAGACACCAATTTTAAAAAAAATCCTTTTTAAATTGTAATGTTAAGAACTTTTTTAATAAAAATCTTTTTTAATAGAAAATATAATTTTTTGCTAATAATGCAAATAAATGCATTGTATTATGGATAATACTGCAAATAAATCCAAATGTGTTTATAGATAAATAAATGAACATGCTGCGCTATGTAGAATAAAAAGAATTGAGTTAAGTACTGAGGAAATATACTATTTAAAGTAAACTGAATTTAAATTAATTGTGTAAAATCTGCCTTTTTAAGCATGTTACAACTAACCCTCACAGATGGGGTAAATAGTAACATTTTTACTCCTGGCCCTTTTGGCAATACTGCACAGAAACCAGAAACCACAAAAGTCTGGCGATCATACTTTCAGTGCTCATTTGTAGGAGAGGCTTATGTGTTGTTGGTAAAAAATATGGTTTGTCTAACCCCATTACTTTGTTCATTATTTGGCCACAACCAAAAAGTGTTACTTTGTGCCCCACTCTCCCCTATTACAAGTATTAGGCCTATATATTCCATATAAGCGGTATTGCACACCAGAAACATAATTCTGTTATCAGTTTTAAGACAAGACAGCAGCACAAAACTAGAGTCTTATCGTAAAGATAAGATCTCTGTTGTTAAACCAAGAAACACATGAAGCATAAAATATTTCTTCAAATGTCCCACTCTTACACTACTGAAGCAACTGGTTTAAAAGATATTTTACATCACAGGTCTGATATCTGAATGTCTCTGGAAGCCTCTTGAGAGAGTCTGGAGACTCTTGTGTTGCCGTAGGACTGATGACTCAGGTGTGAATCTAAATGCACTTCCGAAATGTTCTTCACAGTTATATAATGCTTTATAGATCATTTAACTTGCATTTGTGCAAACAAACCATGTGGTCATAGTAAATAGCTGTCATGTTTCGCCAGAAATAACACTTTCAAAAGAAGAAACAGGACTGGTGTCCATCACCACCATTCTCCCTAGCTCTGTCCAACCATGTTTTGAGAATAATGGAGAAGATGATGGAGCTCAGCGCTGTTGGTAAATTATACACGAATATTGCATCACGTGTCCCTCATTGTGTCATTACTTATGATCTTCTTTTCTATAGGAGCACCCACTGGAGCAGCTCTCCAGGACTTAGTAGGTCTAGAGCAGAGATGTCCAAAGTAGGGCCAAAGTTAGCCCATATAACCTTTGATTTGGCCCAGCATCCCATCTGAGAAAAGAGTGAGAATGATGGACAGGGTTTGGAGCATTTTATTGCTACAAAAAAAGCAAAGTGAAGTTTAATGTTTTACTAAAATATTGTAAATAATCAGATTTTTAAAAATGTAAATACCGTCACTCGATGGATAGAGGACTATGCAGAAGACGAGCAAATCAAGGCAGAAACTAGTGTAAATATATACTATACGAGTTAATATAAAGCAGTGTTTTCTAGTCATTTTTAAATTTTATTAATAAATTAGGAAATGACCTATGGCAACTATATTTACCTTTGGCCCACTAGCCTCAAGTTGGGTTTTAGGCCCTTTATAAGATAAAAAAAAAAAGTTTGTTCACCCCTGGTCTAGAGTTTAAAAATCCAAGCTGCTATCACCTCAAGTTCATCCATTATGCTGGAAATGGAATATTAAGTCAAGCACACATTACGTTTTGGAATGCTGTATTTACAGAATAATGAAAGAACCTATTAAATCATATTAAGCTGTAACATAATCAATATTCAAACTTTATAAAGCCTTTTCAGACTTCCAAATACTGACTGTCTAAATGGGATTTACAAGCCAGTTGTTATCAAAGGAAGGATCAGTACCAAAGACTAATGTACATGGGACTTAGTCAGACCGTGACAGGGACTTTGTCATGACCCAGTTTTGACCTCTGAAAGTTTCACACACAAGCCTGTCAAGCTAGTTCAACTTTTGTCGCTTCACAGAAACGTGTCAAATGTTTATTAATAAAGCACTGCTTTATCAATATGTTCCTGCATTGGTCAGACACAAAATACTGTACTGTAGCTGCTTTCAACAATTATAAGCAGTGATGGGCCTTCAGTTTCTAACATGCACTGTACGCAGTGGACCAATGACCTGTTCTGATTGGTAAATTCTTTTACCTTGCATGCACGCCAGCCTGTTGTTGAAGAACCAAAACCAAAATATAAATCTTGTAATCTGTAACAGGGGCACTTTGAAAATCTTGATTGGGAGTGATAATATATTTTTGTAGACCAACCCATCACCATAGCTGATTTTTTCCAATGGCTTTTGGATTGCAAAAAATACCAAATGTTTGATTCTTTAGTGTTGTCTGATGCATGTGGCACACAAAGCTGGAAACTCTAGTTCCCAACTCATGATCTATGTCAGGGTTGCCCTGAGCAATGCTCTCATGATGACAAAGCCTTCAACTATGACAATCGTTTGTATTTTGTACAACGGTGCTTCCTCTTGTAGATTATTCCCCAGAGAGGTCTTTTGTTCTAACAATTGTTTTCCTTGCTGTCTTGTTTTCTATGTGTTTTATTCTACACTTTATTTTGTTGAGATATTTTTTTCTGTTGATTTCTTATTCATTCAAAAACTTCCTAGACATTTTGTTATATATTTTTTGTTATCCCCTTAATAAATGTTTATTTCATTATAAAAAAAAAATGTGTACATGATCCTTTTTATGGTATGATTGGGAATGAGTTGGCCAAAACAACTGGAAATGCAAAACGTCCAGGTTCTAGCTTACAAATAATAATAATAAAAATAAAAATAAAAATAAATAAATCACTGTAGCACTAGTTTTACTACACTCAAAGATCGTTTAGAAAAGTCAATTAACTGTACAAATTTACTCCTTAATATCCCTTAAACCTTAAAGGGGTAGTTCACTCAAAAAAAGAAGATTCTGTCATTGTTTACTCGCCCTTTACTTGTCACAAACTTGTTTGAGTTTCTTTTTTCTTTTGAAAACAAAAGATATCTTGAAAATAATGTTAGAAGCCGGTTGATATTATTAAATATTATTTTTTCCCTACTATGGATGGATGTCAATGGTTAGTGGTTTCCAACATTCTTCAAAATATCCAATCGTTTTGTTCAACAGAAAAATAAACCTGGCTGTTTGAAACCACTTGACAGTGAGTAAAATATTATTTCGAAGTTTAAATGGTGCTCCATTGAATATGTTAAAAAAGGACAAAGGACATTTTTTACTTGTTTGTTAATCTGCATTTTATTGTTATCCACTTGATATTGTCCTGGATTTCATTTTTAGGCTTTTAGACTTTGATAATGTTTCAAAATGCATACTTCACAAGTCTGTGTTGGTCAATGTAGTTCAGCACCCACTCAGTTTCAGTTCAGCTGGGAATTGTTTAATTTTTTGAATGGCACAGAACATTGAGGTTTTGTTATTTTATATAAATAAAAGTAATGTCTAATATATTGACATATCCTAATAAAGGCAAAAAATATAATTGTTTGTAAGATTATTTATTTATTTAACAACTCCAAATTTAAAGTTCAAGTTAGAGGTTTTCGAGTTGTACTCTATAAATATGTAGGTTGTCAATATGATGGTGACTGCATTCTGTAAAAGACCTGAAAAGTGCATTACATTTCTGCTTAATGTTTTTTTTTTTTTTGCATAAATCTCAAGCAAATCTGTTAGATATTTGCATGTCGTTTATGCAAATTGGATGGGAAGAGTCCTGTTTTGTGTAATAATGTTATGTGTGCAGGCCGCGCGCTTCATAACCAGACTTGTTTTTAAATATATTAGTCACAAAGGGGAGTGTGGCTGAGAAATGTGAAAATGGAGTGATGCCGGTTGTGCGTTAATGAGCTTCATCTGTTTAATCGTCTATTTATATCTATTTCTATTATATCTATTCAAGTAAAATGCAGTTGATTAACCAGCAGTTTTCCTTTTCCATTCACTGCTTAATGAGAAAGTTTTTAACCTTCTTCTATTTCAGTGTTGTGAATGTTATTTCAGCAAACAGCTTGTGTTTTACAGCATTAAGAAAAAACACAACAGCACCTGATCCAACTTTCATAAACAAAAATTGTGATCATTTTTATTCTGAATAATTTAAAGGGCACCTATGATGAAAATCATCTTTTTTAAGCTGTTTGGACAGAACTGTGTCCAGGTATAGTGTGTCATATTGGGGTGATATAAAAGACAACAAGCCTCTTTTTTTAAATTTCCTGACGTTAAAATAGGATCCAAATCCCACCCATTTTGAGGCCCACCGCAATGTGACTTAGGAGTACGGTTTCCCCGCCCACCGAATTAACTGACAGCCGCGTATTAACATGTCTCCGTAATGTTTCGTATAATCATTTCAACAAGACAGGACGTGTCCGTTCATCTCGCTTGATCATCATCAAACGGGATCAAGAATGAGTTTTACAAGTTTAAAAAGTTTTTAAAACAGTGCATGTTTGTAATAAAGTAAAGATGGTAAAATCGCTATGTAATTCATCATCACCACAGTACCTGTCAGTACAATGAGAAAAGCAGATGCTTCAATCCCAGTTTGTGGACATTAAATCAGGTTTATTTTGTACATTAATATAACGGATGTCCATACAGCAGTGGATATTACGTGTCTCCTGTCACATTTGTCGTGCAAAAACAGTGCAAAGTTAAACATGCGCTGTGTGTGTGTGTGCGCGCGTGAACTTTGTAACAATATTATGTTACTCGTTGCAGAAAGGCTTGAACTAACTCGACAACAAAAACATCAAATAATCATTGAGAAAGTTCCTATACTGTATTTCTCACAAACGTTACATGAGATCTGCTTCCTTCATGTCTGTCACTGTGCTGTTTATCTGATGCAGCCGAGGCGGGGATTGAGGCACACACTGACAGGCACGTGGGAACGGTGGGCGGGGAGAACCAGCATTAAAGGCACAGGCAACAAAAACAGCTACATTGTGTTCAGAGCAGAAAATCCCAACATTCTAAAAGGTATAATAAATAGTCTGATGGGTGTTTTGAGCTGAATCTTTACAGACACATTCTGGAGACACAAAAGACTCATCTTAATCTTGAAAAAGAGGTAAAATAAGTGTCCTTTTACTTGAGCCTATAGGCTCTCATGGTTGTCAGGAGGAAACACAAATGCATCTCATTCAGTTCAATTGTGGTTATGATGACACTGCTTCCACAAACCAATAACCCAATAGGATTTTCCCACTAGTAAATAGTTTATATGACACGACACGTCTTTAATCTTTAATCTTGACAAGATTCATTATATTCAGAGATCTTAGATGTCATTCAGTGGATCATTGATACTCCTCTACTCATGAACATGTTAAACTTGCCCTATTGAGTTTAGTTTAGTCATTTTGATTTCCCATTTTAGTTTTGTGTTAGGTTTGTGTCAATTATTTGTACTGCACTCTGCTCCATTTGGTTTTAAGTTCTAGTTTTTGGGGAAAACAATTAGAAGTTTGTTTTTTTTAAATTTTGTAAGGTTTTTTTATTTAACGATGTTTGCAAAAGCACATACACAACACTGTGGTTTTGAGTAAGAGCACAAATGTGGTTAATGCAAAAGTTTTATACTTACTTCAGCAATTTTGACACACAGCACAGATGAAACAGTTGAGCTTATTCTTTTTAAAAATGTAATGGAAATTCAACCAATTCAAGTAACATTTGTCATCCAGTTTCTCTTAAACAACTACACTAATTCTGAAGTCTGCTACAACTCTCTGTTTTCAAATTGAAATATTGTGGATTCCATGTAATATTTTTTATAGATATTTTTGGCAGTCTTTCTTTATTGAGAAAACCCCCACACATCTAATTGTAAGCAAGATGGGAGAAAGACCAAGACATTATTGGGAATTGTCCCCAAGTCAGGACTCGTTTTGGCAACCTGAGGGTAAACTGAAGCACTGCCAACAATCAGTTTTGATCAGCACAATATGAATATACTGTTGTGTTATCCTACATTATCTCAGCATCAATCTGATGTGGTTCTTAGTAATTGCTTACAAAAGTACCTTGCCTGCATTAAGATTAAATACTAGAAGCAAATTTGCATGACCTCAGGTTATGCAAAATAAATCCAGTTTTGCATAAAAATCACACGATCAGTGTGCATGTCATTTTTTATCTCATTAATCTACTTTTTTTGTTGTTTTAATGTACTCTTAAAAATTAATAGCCAGTTCTTCAGTTTGCAGCAAAGAAACTTTTACATTCTGTTTATGTGTATTCCTCAACCACATCCTCGTCAATCATAACCACAGCGACAAAATCAGTGCATGGCAGCAGTGTGTCAAAGCTAGTGCATTCTTTGACAGTAATCTCAATTGAGGAAAATATCAAATAACAAGAAATATAATGGGATCACAAAAAATGATTAAATAAAAAAGGGCATGTGATAAATTCTATTCAAAATAATTTAACTTGAGTCTTTAGCCTCTCATGGTTGTCAGGAGGAAGCACAAATGCATCTCATTCAGTTCAATTGTGGTTATAATGTTCTTGTCAATAGTCATTCTGATATGACTCCCACATAGGCTTGTTGCCTGCTTGAAGAATTCAGACTCATTCATATAAAACATAACACTGACCAAAAAAAAAAAAGTTCAAATTTCAGTGTTGTGAAATAAAAAAAAGGCATGTGATAATTTCTATTAAAAATAATTTAACTTGGGCCTTTAGCCTCTCTCGGTTGTCAGGAGGAAGTGCACATAATACATTCACATTTAAATGCCATTGACATCCGTTGTGGTTATGTTGTTTTGTCAATTTACTCAGACTCATTCTGACTTATTACTCCCACATACACTCATTCACAAACATAGGCTAACGATTCACTGTAGTTTCAGCTACTCAGCACAGTGATATTACACAATGATATGTAGTTATAGTGATTACTGCAAAGAGACAGTTTAATCTTGATTAAGATTTATTAAAAGAACATTGGGTTAAATTTGGTCCTATTCATTTAATTGAAAAAATTAACCGCAGTTAGGTTAGTCCCTATTACACCCAGAATTGGGTTGAAATTACTCTGCATTTTAAAAGTGTTGAAGCAGAAGCGCAGATTTTTCCACATGCCTTAAATATATTAAGAAAAACCTACCGTAATTGGGCATTTGTAGTGACTAAATTTGTAAGGGTTTTAAATTTAATGTTTATATACACTCACCGGCCACTTTTTTAGGTACACCTGTCCAACTGCTTGTTAATGGACATTTCTAATCAGCCAATCACATGGCAGCAATGCATTTAGTCATGTAGACATGGTCAAGATGATCTGCTGCAGTTCAAACTGAGCATCAGAATGGGGAAGAAAGGTGATTTAAGTGGCTTTGAATGGCATGGTTGCTAGTGCCAGACGGGCTGGTCTGAGTATTTCAGAAACTGCAGATCTACTGGGATTTTCACGCACAACCATCTCTAGGACTTATAGAGAATGGTGTGAAAAAGAAACAAATATGCAGAGAGTGGAAGTTTTGTGGGCACAAATTCCTTGTTGATGCCAGAGGTCAGAGGAGAATGGCCAGACTGGTTCCAGCTGATAGAAAGGCAACAGTAACTCAAATAACCACTTGTTACAACCGAGGTATGCAGAAGAGCATCTCTGATTGCACAACTTCATGTGCTACAGCAGCAGAAGACCACACCGGGTGCCACTCCTGTCAGCTAACAACAGGAAACTGAGGCTACAATTCGCACAGGCTCAACAAAATTGGACAATAGAAAATTGTCTCGATTTCTGCTGCAACATTCAGATTCAGATGGATCCATCCTGCCTTGTATTAACGGTTCAGGCTGCTGGTGGTGGTGTAATGGTGTGGGGGATATTTTATTGGCAAACATTGGGCCCATTAGTACAAATTGAGCATTATGTCAATGCCACAGCCTACCTGAGTATCATTGCTGACCATGTCCATCCTTTTATGATAAAGCGCCATGTCAAAACACGAATCATCTCAGACTGGTTTCTTGAACATGACAATGAGTTCACTGTACTCAAACGGCCTCCACAGTCACCAGATCTCAATCCAATAGAGATTCCATCCCTTTGGGATGTGGTGGAATGGGGGATTCGCATTATGGATGTGCAGCCGACAAATTTGCAGCAACTGCGTGATGCTATCATGTCAATATATGGACCAAAATCTCTGAGGAATATTTTCAGTACCTTGTTGAATGTATACCACAAAGGATTAAGGCAGATCTGAAGGCAAAAAGAGGGTTCAACCCGGTACCAGTAAAGTGTACCTAATAAAGTGGCCGGTGAATGTATATAGTGTAGGGTTTATACTTCAAAATGATCGATATTAATAAACAACATACAGTAAGTCTGCATCAGCATCACCAGCCCTGATGGTGGCGCGATGCTACACAACCCTTCAACCAGCAGACAAAGAAGAAGAACAAACACCGGATCCGAAAATGCGCGGGAATATTTCTGCCTGTCAAACGTGCTGCTATACGCACACACACACAAGGATTAATATTAGTATAATAACGCAGGTCTATTCAGCATAATGTATATGCTGGTGACTATTTCCTCCGCGTTCAGCCATTCGCTTTTTCTAAGACGTGCGCCAAAGAAGAAAACAAATAAGCAAAATAAATCCATTTATACCCTTCTAGCAATAGTTTTCAAAACGTGAAGAGAATATTTCAACAGGTAAGCAAATTTATCAGCATTAAGGTTATATATTTGCCTGCTTTTAGGAAATGTATACATTTTATCTATCATATAATTATAATGTAAATATCGAGTATTATTATTAATACGTTATAATGTTTGTTATGAGCATGCGTACTATCCCTCTTCAGACGGAAACATTAAACCTTGTATCCCGTTTACAGTTAATGTAAAGAGGTTTTAAAGTGTGCTGTCGTGTGATGTGCGTCATGACTTAATGAAATGTGTATCTTTTATATAGATACAATTCAAATAGTTCATAAGTCTTATTTAAATTAAACCACCACAAGTTCGTATAGACGTGTCCGCTTGGCTTATAATAACCAACTTAGAAGTCTGGACAACTGTCTTACCCAACGCTTATGTTACACTGACCAGTATTTAGCAGACGTAATGTTTTTTATTTGTCGTACCATGCATAGTGAAAGGTGTAGCGTTGTAGCAAGCGGAAGGTTTGTATCAATAACCTTAGCAAAATGGTAACCAAAATGGTAACGTCAATAACCTTAGAAATACGCTGGAGAATCGTTGGAAATAAAATTAAAAAAAGTGATTTAGTTTTGTGAAAAAAACAGGTTTGGCAGGTTTGGGTTTGCAGTGTGTGAAAAACAAATTTAACGTCCGCCAGGAAAAGTAGTCCTGTCCTAATATGGTTGTGAATGGATCAGATCACAAGTGCTGTGGCACGGGAGGCGTGCATGTTGTTGTCAATGGCAAGCCGTTTTAACGTTAATATACTATTCATGCAACAGGGTTTTTTTAGATACTTGGCACAACCAATAATATCCAGCTGCAGATCCGCAGACTCACGTTTCAGGCACACAATCCAGCACACACGATCTAGGCAAACCATATATGTTTACGACGGAGGTTAATGTTATTAACGTCTTCTCGGACATCGTCATCAATATATTTTTATATATATTGTTAATAAATAATGTACACAATAAACAATGGTGTATACTATTTCACAAATATGGTGATCGAAACGGGAGAATGGGGAACATTGTTTCCGATCGCCGTTCAATATAATAGACTGAACAGTTTTCTATCAGTCATCATAGATGATCAGTCATTATTTATCTGACAGAGTCAATATAGCAGATGCTCGTTTGCTGGCCTTGCTGAAACATTTTCCAGAGATATATAAACGATCTAAATTGGAGAGATTTAATTAAAATATAATGGATTCATTATAATGAAGGAAATAAAACCAAGTTAATACGTATAGACTATAATACATCTTTATATGTAATACAAATATTTTTACATTTAATAAATGTATAACACTATATTAATATTTTACTCCAGCGATTGAATAGCATTTATTTGCTTAATTTTCTAATAACTTTTTTTATTAATGATTTCCCACAATAAATACTATAGTAATTTATAGTAAGTAATACATTATTTTCAAACCATAAAGTACTGGTAATTGTGGTAATTATAGTTGCAACCTATATATATATATATATATATATATATATATATATATATATTTCGCTAATTATTTTTATTTACGTAATTTAAGTTTCAAAACTGCACAGATGTTAAAATGATCGTTACGATATAATAATAAAATGATGACTGAAATGGGAAACCCTAAATTGTTCAGTCTAATAAATGGCAATCGTAGCACGGGCGGTCTCGATAAAATGCCATTCATGCCATATTTGCGAAAAACAGTAGGTGGCGATAACGCTCTTAAGGAGGTAGTCATTGTTAAACAAGAAAAAAAATAGAAGAAGACTGATCCGTCATTAACCATATATGTTTCACCCCTGCCTAGATCGTGTATGCCTGAAACGTGTGTGGGTCTGCAGCTGGATATATCTCCGCACAACCGCGATTTTAATCGAAATAACACATTTAATGAAGTATGAAATTATCTGCAAATTTTTGTGCTGGATGTGAGCTAAATCCTCTAACATTTTTTATCATGCGTTTTAGTCATATATTTTAAACATGCGTTGTTTAAAATATGTACACGGCTAAGCATGTACAATCAAACCTGATTGGTCAACAGAGTTCATGTTACACTGGAACATAGCACACCAATGACATCTGCTGGTAAATGCAAAAAGGAAAAACAGAATAAACGTTATATTAATAATAATAATAATAATTTAGGGTGGAAAGTATGCACATTGAGGCGCAGGCACTGTAATGTTATCAGGCAGCCATATAAGTTACTTCAAAAACTAGCCGTTACTTCACTTAGCCGACAATAATACAAGTTTCTGACACCGCAGCATCCTGTTGTCATATTTCATTTACATTGTTTGCTTCATTCATTTTCTTTTCGGCTTAGTCCCTTTATTAATCTGGGGTCGCCACAGCGGAATGAACCGCCAATTTATCCAGCAAATGTTTTACGCATCGGATGCCCTTCCAGCCGCAACCCATCCCTGGGAAACATCCATACACACACACACACACACACACATACACATACACACACTACGGACAATTTAGCTTACAATATAGCGAATGTCTGTGGACTGTGGGTGAAACCGGAGCACCCGGAGGAAACCCACGCAAACACGGGGAGAACATGCAAACTCCACACAGAAACGCCAACTGACCCAGCCGAGGCTCAAACCAGCGAACCTTCTTGCTGTGAGGCGATTGTGCTACCCACTGCGCCACTGTGCTGCCCTCATTGTTTGCTGCCCTCATTGTTTCAAGAAAACTAGCATTAACTTAGTATTTAGTGTGAATTGGTGCTACTTTGCCTTATGGTCAAGGTAGTAGGTGACTGTATTATCATCAATAATGTGACTTATTGAGCACAAAACGTTGTAACATACAAAAACGTAAAAAACATTCCTACCTATGAAATGTTCTGCCTTTATGCTAATTTTATTTGTTCTGGGAGCCCTGTACAAATGTGGCGGCGTTATTGACGCATGGTCAGGGTCCGTATGCGATATCTAGTGTATATATCTATGGGAAATACGGACCTGCGCGCGCAAAAGACGCGATATGTGAACGGGTTCATAAGCAGCTACGCTTATCTTCACATTAAGAAGATACCTTCACTCCCGATCCTGCACAAAAATTCAATCAAGTCTGTTTAGTCTGAGCTGGACTGCTGTGTTTTTGGGCACCGGTGTCCTCCATGGTGACGAGTGCTTTCTGTTTAAGTGCTTGAACAAGTTGCCGGTCGAGTTAAAAGCAGTCGAAAGTTCTTCAGAGACTGGACATCGACTGCATTTCACAGCAAATCAAAGTAATGTCTGTATTTCCACTTGAAGAAGCAAGCACTCGTCAGCAACCATTTCAGCTCGCGTTCTCCAGCGCACGCTTATTAACTGACCTTGCAGCGGAAAACTTTATCTAAAACATAATTTATCTTTTAAAGCATTTTTTCTTTTCTTCTAAAACTATATTTGTAACACAAGTAACTCAATTACACTGACTTTAGTAACTGTAATCAAATGACACAAATTTAAAATGTAATTCGTTACATTACTGTGTTCCTAAACACATTAATTACAATACAGTAACGCTTAGACAGTAACGCAGTTACTGTAGCACGCGCTACATCCAACTCTGATAATGACTTTGAAAATAAAATATTTGTTTGGAGGTAAATTGTTAAATTAATCGAGATTTTGATTTTAGTCATATCGTCCTGCCCTGGTACACACCCTCTACTATAGTATGTCCGCTTTGTAGATTACATGTGAAAACGGCTTGCCACAGCAAAAAAGTCCCAACCTCCTTGCAAACTTGTAGACATTAATCGTCCTCCCTCCACTCTCACGCTGGATTTCTCCGGCAAACCATTTCAAAGAAACCGGTAACTTTTGACAACGCTGAACAAGTTAACCGCAACACACAGACGGAGGGCATGGAAACCAACATCAGAGGTAATAAAAATAAAGTTGTCGGAACTTCAGCGTCGTTCATAAACTCGTCATAATATCATAAACACCGACACGCGCGGGGCATCACTCCGGTTTGACACTTGATGATAATCAAACGGTTTTTACACAAGTTACCATCCACCGCTATAAACTGCGGGGTTTACGGAGTGGTATTGTTTCACATGCAGAATTGCATCAAAATTTAAGTAGTTAAGTGACATTAGCGAACTGTTGTGTCTTCTAGAGCACGCCTCTGGAGAGAGCCCTGAATACAAACAAGAGATGTATATGAGTGATAAAATGAAGGGAGAAAGTGACCTGATGTAAAGAGAATAAAAGGACAACACAAAGTTACAGACACAGTGTGCGTTTGATTTGAGATGCTTGTATAGGAGATGCCTGTGAACAGTATGATATATTACAATATGAGGTTTCATTGGCGGTTTTGGAGCAATGTAATGGTTTGGGTCTGACTTATAGTTTACAGAAGTTTAGTAACAGAAAGTGGACACTCATCTGGGAATTTTGATCTTTCTCACTGCAGGTGGGTTATTTGAGTGTCTTTGGAGACACCTGAGGAGAGCCTGGAGACACCTGCGCTGCCGAGGCCCTGATGACTCTGGTGTGTATCTGAAGGATTTCCACAATATTAGTTGAAAGCTTTTATTGACAACTTTAAGTAATGTTTTATAGCTTAATACTGAATGGATCAGTAGAGTTTGCAAATGTAGCAACAAATGAACAACACTTAATGTGTTATAAAAATATTTGCATAGATTTGCTCAAGCATTTCA
>CAIGQW010055694.1:11660669-11686875 GCA_903798125.1 Danio choprae | reverse complement strand
ATAAATAAAATAAATAAATATGTGTAATAAATTAATAAAATAATTATTATTATTAATATAAAAACCCATTTTATGTTTTATCAGAAATAAAATTGTCAGTGGAAGAAACATCACCATTCAATGCGCAAAGCTCTGTTCGTCCATGGTGAAGATGCTCAAGCCTTTTTCCTTTACAAAGGTGAGATACAAACAAACTGACATTGACTGGCATTTATTTGCTTAATGATTTGTCACGATAAACCTAATTAGGGCTGAGCAAAAAACTGTTTGTTTTAGGAAATGTGTGTTTTCATTTCAGTTGTTCAACGCTGATATTCAGTAAATAATCATAGTTAGTAGATGGTGTGTTTCCTTCAATTATTTTAAAATCAAGTAATGCACCCTTCATTTTAGGCCAAATCTAAAATCATAATCCTGATTAATTGAACATTCTAACTCGATTACGATTAATGAACAATTATTTTATTTATTTATTTTATGTTTTTGCCCTCACTGTCAGGTTTTCTACAGCAAATTTGATCACATATTACTTGGGTGCATTACTTGATTTTAAAATAATTGAAGGAAACACTACTAACATCTACTAACTATGATTATTTACTGAATATCAGCGTTGAACAACTGAAATGAAAACACACGTTGCCTAAAACAGTTTTTTTCTTATAAAAAAAAGAAGTAAAAAAATGAATAACTTGCACTTTTGGAAACAAAATAAATTATTTTCAATGTTTTTCATATTAAAAGTAGAAAATATGCAGGATCTTTTGTAAATAAAATAACTCTTGCATATCCTGTAAATAATATTTTAAGCAGTGCATTTCTTGCATCTTCTGTAAACAAATATTTTAATGTAAATAATAATTTTAAATGTAATGGAAAATATGCCGTGTCAAGACATCTCTGGCGCAGCTTCCAATCATCGTCAATGTAGTGCAAAGTAAGGCTCAAGAATGTGTCCATCTTGACCAGACATCAGATGTGGCCGCAAAGTGGCTGCAGAAGTATAAATCAGCCACAGCCTTTAACAGAGCAGAGTCATGTGACACGTAGGGAAAGTAATAAAAAAAATCGTTGTGGAAAAATTTGATCATTATAGGTTAAGAATGTCGATTTCGATTACTTTGATTAATCGCCCAGCCCTAAGCCTAATTCATGAATCTTTTGTAAATACATGAGTGAATTCGAAGTAATAATGCCTCATGAGTAGAGGGTGTAAATGTACAAAAAATATATAAAAAAATCCATGGATTGGTTCAATTTCAGTAAAGTTTGGGAGAAGCAATTTTAAATAGCTTGTTTTTATTATTATTGACATCTATAAACATTAACATATATATATATATATTATATATTATATATATATATATAAATAAAATGCCTGCTTTTTTTAAAGAGCCCCTATTATGCATTATAAAAGGGTCATATTTTGGTTTTGGATATCTCCAACCACAGGCAAGGTCAAAAAACGCTTTCATTGTCTTATAATATGCATTTATTTTTACCCAATTATCCCAACGACTCCCATATGATTTGTTCAGTGTAATAAATATTACAGCTTAATAAATTGGTTATTGTTGTGCATCGTCTTTGTCTTCTCAAATAGAAATTAAATCTCAAGATTAATATTTTGTGGGATTTTGTCTATGATTAGCCCACTGGCAAAATGTTGCGTTTAATAGTATTGGGATCAATTGAGTCAGACTATTGTTTAATATTCAATATTTTTTTTCTAAAGTAAACATTATTAGTGCATCATGAAGAGAAAAACTGTTTTATGTATCTCAACAGTGTTTTGAATTCAAATTATTAATTAATTAAATTCAAGTTGTCTTTTTTTACTGACATTAAATAATAGGGATGTCCACTGTTAAGTGTTTTATGAAATGTTTTCAATGTTTTAAAAAGACAGTATACACAACTGGCCAAACATATGGCATAGCAGTTTCAAACTACAAATTTGCTATTAATAAATGTAAAATACACATGATTGACTCATGACCTCTTTGCATCTTTTATGTAGATTGTCATTCCTCAACTGATGACCAGCCAGACTACAGAATTCCTGGACTTCCATTCTAAAGACTGAAAAAGTGGATCTACATTTCCCCCAAATGTCTCCAAAGTGAAAGCAGAGTTATGCAAACACATGATGGGTAATTAGTTCCGGAGTCATCACTTCTGCCTGCATTCTCAGGAGCCCAAATCCATCCTTTTGGGATTTGAGCCACTGGCTGCTTCTATGGCAATCTCTTTTGTCAAACACCAAAGATGATGTAAGGTCATGTACTCTGCTTGTGTCAGGTCAAATGTGCAAGTTATTTGAGCGCAAGTTACTAGAGCGCAAAACAGACCAAAGTTTGCTACATGTACACGTGGGGCAGCTGTAGAGCACCCGTTAGTCTTAATTTGGTCATTTCATCTGATTGCCTTTGACAATGATTACCTTTATCTTTTAATCAAAAGTGACTTACAATGAGAGCGCTTCTCACCACACCACTACCTGTGTGCAGCATCCACTTGGATGAGTGGGGGAGTGGAGAGAAAGTGATAGAGCCAATTCGGGGAATGGGGATGTGGACATTTCTGTGTGGAGTTTGCAATGTCTCCCCATGTTCAAGAGAGTTCCTTCAAGTGCTCTGGTTTCCCCCACAGTCCAAAGACATGCAGTATAGGTGAATTGGATAAAACAAAATTGGCTGTAATAACTGACTTCAGCATTGTTTTTCAGATAAAGAAAAAAGAAAGTTCACTTGGCATGTTATGGTATCTTTATACTTTAGAAGAGTCAAAAACTTACATACAGCGCCTTTAACTGTTTTTCTTAGTGATAGGGTTGTTATTAAAAGGCATGACTGTTTTATATTCTCAGTATTGGATATATTAATATAATAATTACTATTTATTTAGTGCAAGCATTGATGAAACAGATTAGCTGTATGTATTACGTGCAATAAACAAGCGTGAATCAGTAACTATTGCTGTGGTTAACCACAGGATACAAACCCATATATGGCATTTCAAAGTGTTGTGAAAGTCAAATCTGTCAGGGAAATACCTAATGATTTTTGTCTGGGGTGCTGTGTACACTACAATTTAGCGACAAACCACAAGCTTTATGTATTTTTACTTAGGATTTGTTTTTAACTGGAGGGGTTTGGTTAACAGAAATCTGGGTGAAAAGCATATTAATGTTGCTGTGAACAGGGGATGATTGGAATTTCTCTCCTCAGTTGGTCATCTGAAGAAAACCACTGTTAAGCATGGTTTCACCAGAATGCTTTTCCTAACAGAGATACTCAGCCTTTGTTTTTGAAAGCCATTAACCAAGTCACCTGCCTGAAGTTTGTAGTAATCCGGAAGATCTTGAAGTAGTAGTTTCTAGTAATCATGAAGTAGGATTTGATCATTTTGCCTGGATCAGCAGAGAAAACCTATGCTAAGTGGGGGTTTTTTTAGTCCGGTGAAATTTCCCATGGTTGTGTCACAATCAGCTTCCTTGTTTAGTAGAGAGGGCACTGATCAGGGAATCCACAATTTTGAGATTGAGATTCCGCCATCATCTCAAAATTCATCCACTGCACTAAAATGTGTGCTCTTACGATGTACTGTGAAAAGGAGGAAGCATTAAAGCTCACCTGTCATGCCTGATTAAAACAAAATAATAAAAGTAAAACATCTGTATGTAGACATCTGTACAATAAAGTAATTTTTTTAAAATAAAAAATAATAATAATCGGTTGTGATGCTGTACTACATATGTTCATGTCTCAATGTATTGTTGGCCATGATTCCTACTGTGCTTTCCAGTTTACATATTCACGTACAATTCACATGGATTCACAACCTCTGGAGATAGGGAGCTGATTGAGATGCACGCTGTTTTTGTAGATGGTTATGCAAGTGCTGTCCAACTGTGCCTTGTATGTATTTAGTAATATTTTTTGAAAGTCTTTTTGTTTTATACTATCGATGAAATGTATGATGAAGCCGCTAAATGTTAAAAGGAAATATCAGTATTTAAAAATACTGATGTTTGTAAAGACTTCTACTTAGATTAAATTATTTTTTTGTTTAAAAATATTTGTCTTGCAGTGTGACTTGAGGTTGTCGAGGACACACAGCCTCAATGTTACCTGTTCTGAACAAACTTATTAAATGATCCATTTGGTTGTGTTAATTTATGTGGCACTAGATGACATGCACTACACATATGTAAATGTTTTGTCTCTGGGTGTGTATGCAAAATGATCAGTATTGTGTTCCATGTGCTGTTATTGGAGGTCTTATGCACTGCATTACTGTATGATAAAATCCTTGTTTAAATTACAGCAATTTTATGTACAGTCCTGAGTTCTTGTTACTACTTGCATTCATATGTCCACAAAAATAATGACTGATTTAGACCAAATCCCAAAGGGATGTTTGATATTTGCTATAAGTTATTCATGTGACAAGATGCTGATGAAGGCCTATTTGCTGAAGCTGTGAATTAAAGGTTAATTTAAATCCCCTTGCTGATTCATAGAATGCATGGATGTTATGAAAAATTGGGTGTCACATTACTGCTAAATTCAAATTTCTAAATATTTACAATTTTACAACATTTAACATTTTGATAAAACATTAAATTGTTAATGCCAGTAAAACAAGCTATACAAGCATAACTAATGTACTTTCTTATTGTTATACACTTATAGTACACTTCACCATAACAGGTTACTGTGAGGTTAGGTTTGGGTTTAGGTTTGCGGTCGGTGTAGACATTAATAAAACACAATAGGTTGGACTCCGTGTCACGTACAAGACCATAAAAAATGAGAACTCCAGGTAGGTTTGTACTGCCCGCTTAGAGATGGCTCCGACCTCTGTTATACCCTTCTCGAATATGGAGAAAGGTATGATGGGAGGGTGTGACTATGGTGAATATCGGCTGTTGGTCGACGCCACGCCTACGGCTGCCTTATATAAAAGCAGATGCGCGTTTGGGTAGCACCACGACACAGCGTATGTTTTTCGACTTTGTAAGAAAGGTTCACAACGGATACATTAGTACAAAGTACTCTACTTCGAATTGTACGAAATGGACCCCAACTTTCGAGGTAAGAAATGGCGTCGCGTGTCTTTATGCTGGTGTTTGGGACGCGCGCCTTCATCTTTTTACAACCAGTTTTCGCCCCGGCGATTTCTCGCAAAAGCGTACTCAAGTTAAGGTTTCGAAACTGGTGTAATTTCACAGGAGTACATGCCAAAAATACATGCAAAAGTTGTAATTTGTGAACTTTAGCGAACAAACGTCTTGAGTTGCAGTATACGATGGTTGCTAGCCAGGAGCGGACTGGCCACATTTCCCGGTGGCCTGATTGTCAATCCGATCGCTTAATCTCGGCGCTCCCGACGATCACTTCATAATGGCTTCCTTAAATGGTTATTGTACAATTAGTGTAGCTCAGAGTTTGAGCTATTTCTAGATGCTTTTCGTACAAAACGTGGCTGCTCACAGTGATGTTTTAATCGCAGGTGGGATATTTGTCCTTGTGCGGCGGCATTTTCGAAGAGTCTGGAGACTCCTGTGCTGCCGTGGGCCGGATAAGACTGGTGTGTATCGGACTTGGCTTTCTACAATATCAGTAGGAAATATTTGCAAATAGCAAACATGAGAATGTATTATTGGGCATTATATTTGCATATTTAATTATTGTAGTATAAAGTGTTACACAAGTATCAGCAAAGAAACTAGAAAAATAATTTCAGTATGTAATGTTTCTACAGAAATAAAACCTTCAGTGGAAGAAACATCACCATATATTGGCCAAAGCTCTGTCCGTCCATGGTGAAAAAAGCTGATGCGGTTTTTACAGAGGTGAGGTGAACCGTTTGTATTTGCATGTAGAACTGTGAAATAGAGAATTCACATGAATTACTTCAATAGTATTGAAAACAAAAACGTTATTCGAGCAGGAAATAAACCAGCTACGACTGTTCCACATCATCAAGGTGATCCATTCTCAAAAAAAAAAAAAACACTTATAAAATCACCTGAGCCTTCGTTCATTTGCCATCGTTCTTTAATTGAGATTAAAGTCATCGTTTACTATAATTGAGAACACTGAAGCAGTTTTCATGCGAGCAGCCTCTCTTTCAGCTACAGGACCTTTTTTCTCTGAGGTGTGCGTGTTTGGGGTTGGGGCAGGATACATAACTAACCAATGATGGTTATTGGTGTGTTTGTGAACGTGATGATTGGCTTAGATAGAGTACATTTCCATCGTTTGCCAATCAGAGGCAGAGTAGGGCAGATGTTAACACAAGTACACTCACAGTCAGTCGCACACTCCAATGATCAGGAGTCAGAACGATCGCAAATCCAGCAAGTTCAAATGTAGCGTTTGCAAACTGGAAATAGCACAACATTTCCCTCTTTATGTATTGTGCAATGAATGCGCAGTGGGTAGCACGTTCGCCTCACAGCAAGAAGGTCGCTGGTTCGAGCCTCAGCTGGGTCAGTTGGCGTTTCTGTGTGGAGTTTGCATGTTCTCCCTGTGTTGGCGTGGGTTTCCTCCGGGTGCTCCGGTTTCCCCCACAAGTCCAAAGACATGCGGTATAGGTGAATTGGGTAGACTAAAATTGTCCGTAGTGTATGAATGTGAATGGGTGTGTATGGATGTTTCCCAGAGACGGGTTGCAGCTGGAAGGGCATCCGCTGCGTAAAACATATGCTGGATAAGTTGGCGGTTCATTCCGCTGTGGTGACCCCAGATTAATAAAGGGACTAAGCCGAAATGAAAATGAATGAATGAATGAATGAATGAAACACCTCACGTCGTCACATGCCGCCACAAAATTTGTGGCTACGCAGGTGATAACGTCAGCTCTGCTACCAAAGGAGGAGATACATTTTTTTCCTAATTGCAAACACTTATTACTCAGACAGAATTAAACAAAATAATATCTACATATACAGTATGTCACAATGAAAAGTAGTCAGTGTAAAGATTGTATAGCAGTGTAAAATTATTGTCCCCTCAAAATAACTAAAAATACAGCCAATAATAGCTGAACCCCTGGCAACAAAAGTGAGTACACCCCTACGTGCCCAAGAGGTGTTCTGTGGGGTTTAGGTCTGGAGAGATGCTTGGCCAGTCTACCACCTTTACCCTCAGCTTTTTTACAAGCCAGTGGTCATCTTGGAGGTGTGTTTGGGCTCATTATGCTGGAACACATGCTCTGCTTCAGTATGTCACAGTACATGTTAGAATTCATGTTTCCCTCAATGTACTGTAGCTCCCCAATGACAGCAGCACTCATGTAGCCCCAGATCATGACACTCCCACCACCATGTTTGACGGTAGGCAAGACACACTTGTCTTTGCACTCCTCACCTGGTTGCTCTACGCATGCTTGACACCATCTGAACCAAATAGGTTTATCTTGGTCTCATCAGACCACAGGGCATGATTCCAGTAATCCTGGTCCTTAGTTTGCATGTCTGCAGGAAATTGTTTGCAAGCTTTCTTGTGCATGATCTTTAGAAGAGGCTTCCTTCTAGTTCGACAACCATGCAGATAATCTTTGGATGTGACGCAAAGAACGTGCACTCAGCTTCTTTGGCCGACCATGACGAGGCCTGTTCTGAGAAGAACCTGTCCTCTTAAAGCACTGGATGGTCTAGGCCACTGTGCTGCAGCACAGATTCAGAGTGTTAGCACTCTTATAGCCTCACCTGCTATCTGATGACACCTGAGACACTGTAACACTAAAAACTCACATGACACAGGGGAAGGAAAATGGTTAATTGTGCTCAACTTGTACATATTTACTTAGGGGTGTACTCACTTTTGCTGCCAGGGGTTCAGCTATTATTGGCTGTATTTTTGTTATTTTGAGGGGACAATAAGTTTACACTGCTACAAACTTTACACTGACTACTTTTCATTGTGTCAAAGAGTCATTTCTGCAGTGTTGCCCTATGAAAAGGTATAAATAAATATTTGTAGAAATGTGAGTGGTGTACATACTGTATAACTGAAGACATGCTGCCGTTGTCTCTCATATTGTCCCACAACAAAATTAAAATAGTGTAGATTAATGTACAATGTTTTATAATTATTTTATAGTCATTTGACAAATTATTATTATTATTTTTTAAAATAATGCAATAGTTACTTTCCATGATAATTAGTTACTTCTGTAATTTAGGTAACTCAGTTAATATTTGTGAGAAGTAACTAACTATAACTAATTACTCTTTTAAAGGAATGTGCCCAACACTGATAACGATATACGCTACATCACGATATAGTAGATTTTCTGTAAAGTTACACACACAGATGGAAAGGAATGTTTCTTTCATATATTTCTATACTGTTTCATGTGATTATTTTTCTCACTTTTAGATATTCTGGGCACATGTTTTATAAATATATAACACTTCAAAACCAATTACAGGCCAAACAAAATATTACAAAATAAGCTGCAAAATATAACATTGTACCTCTTTCCTGTATAGATGTTCATTTAATGAAGTGATGACCAGCCAAAGCACAGTTCTCGGACTGCCATTGAAATGCAAAAGACTGAGGAGGAGGAGGAACTGTTACATTTATCTGACTGCCACAATGTTAGAGAATTAGTCTCTCCAGCCATTACCAGCCAAGGTACTGCTGCTGCTGCTGCTGCTGCTAACGACAACTCAGGAAACCACACTTTACTCAAACATGTGAGGGACTGATTCATTTCTTCAAACTTACTGTTACATTTGTCTGACTGCCAAAATGATAGAGAATTGGTCTCTCCAGCCATTACCGGCCAAGGTACTGCTGCTGCTGCTAACGACAACTCAGGAAACCACACTTTACTCAAACATGTCAGGGACTGATTCATTTCTTCAAACCTACAGTTTTGAGAGCAATTGTCTAGATCACAGGTGTCAATTCCAGTTCCTGGAGGGCCGCAGCTCTGCACAGTTTAGTTCCAACTCTAATTAAACACACCTGATCAAACTAATAGAGTCCTTCAGGTGTGTTTGAAACCTACAGGTAAGTGTGTTGGAGCAGGGTTGGAACTAAACTGTGCAGAGCTGCGGCCCTCCAGGAACTGGAATTGACACCTGTGGTCTAGAAAGTTTGTGCTTTTGCTGTAGTGCAGAAATGGATCTTCAGCCACTTCTAGACAATGACTACATTTACATGGACATCTAATTATCTAATTACAATCTAATTATTTGCCTTAATCTGAACATGACAATAATATGTTTAAGGTGTTTACTAGGGCTGCACGATATTAGAAAAATCTGATATTGCGCCGTTTTATTTTTCTGAGATTAAATATTGCGATATAACTACAGTTTTACAAGATGAATAGCTCTATTTGGCAGTTTTCTTGGGAGTCTAACATTATTCTGCTACATTACAAAAAAAGGCTTTTCTTACTTTGTATTGTCTCATTTCTAGTCAAAATATTGAAAAATTATTAGATCAAGTAAAAATATTGTATTATTTTCACCTTCAAAAGAAATAACTCAAACAACTATAAAACAAACTAAATGATCTGTCATTGGGACAAGTAAAATAATCTTATATTTGTTAAACGTAGATTTTTGGACTAGAAACAAGACAAAAATTCTAATTTTTGCATAAATTGTATAAATACTTATGCAATTAATATTTGTTACACCCCAAACATCATCATTATTTGTGCCCAAATGTTTGAGACTCTCTTGAAATGCTCAGTCACAGGCCTTACAAACACATGCAAATGATAAACCTTCACTCTATTATGGTTAAATCAGGTGATCTATAGCCCCTTTCCAACTAGAATTCAGACTCAACATTGCATATCTTGCAATGTGACTATTGCAGATCTGCACATTGCGACATAGAAGCTGAAACGATATATTGTGCAGCCCTAGTGTTTACATGAGTTGCCTTTTGAATATTCTTTTCATGTTTCTATTTTACATGTTATAGGACATAGTTTGATGTTACCATTATGTCACCATTTAACACTAGTTTCCTCCAACGTTTCACGCAACAACAGTTTGTGTTTGTCATGGCATGTCATGTGATTTTGGGAGTTACATTTTTAATTTTGTGATTATAGTTCACCTGCAGTTAGCCCACCTCTGCCATTTCAGTCACTTACTTTCCATTAATGCTCCCTTGACAAACACAGAGGGACTGGATGAGTATGCAGTAAGGACTGGTGGGAGAATTCTAATCAGAAAAATTGTCTGATTAAGTTAAATCACTTTATTATCATATTATAATCCATAATTATGTCCATGTACACATACTCACACATACACACATACACAAGCTGTTCCAGTGAAGTGTCCTTACCAGGACCTGCTGTAAACTTGTTTCAGGTATTGTCTCTTCTCAATAATGTATTTTTAATGAGCATCTGCACATATTAGTGCCTAGTTTTGGCACCACTTGAAGTGTGATCGTTCAAATATCTTGCTTTGTGTGCTGTCAGATGAGAATGACTCTAGTCTAGATAGTGAAATACATTTCAGCTAAAACATTATGGAAATGTTTTATGCAAATCGATACCTTAAGATACATATTTATCAAGGTATGAAGGAATACATGGTTTGGTGAGATTTGTGTGTGAACTATGCACTTAACTATGCAAAAAGATAGTCATTTCCTCCCCCCCGCCATACCTGCCAATGCTCCTGTTCTTCCCGGGAGTCTCCTGTATTCAGACCCATCTTAGTCCCTTTATTAATTTAGGGTCGCCACAGCGGAATGAACCGCCAACTTATCCACCATATATTTTACGCAGCGGATGCCCTTCCAGCTGCAACCCATTACTGGGAAACATCTATACACACTCATTTACACACATACTCTACGAACAATTTAGCTTACCCAATTCACCTATATCGCATGTCTTTGGACTTGTGGGGGAAACCGGAGCACCCGGAGGAAACCCACGCCAACACGAGGAGAACATGCAAACTCCACACAGAAATGCCAACTGACCCAGCCTGGGCTCAAACCTTGCTGTGTGCTACCCACTGCACCACCGTGCTGCCCCCCATGTGGTCTCCCATCCAGGTACTTAAGCTCAATATATTTACAACAAAACGTATTGTAATGTAATGTGTATTTATATTGCACATTTATTGTGTACGGCCATAAACCTGGAGTGGAGAGATAGTGATAAAGCCAATTTGGTAAAATGGGGATGATTGGGAGGCCAATGAAGGCACTTTTGGCCAAGACCCCGGGGTTACATCCCTACTCTTTACAAGAAGTGCCATGGGTATTTTAATGACCAACGAGAGTCAGGACCTTGGTTTTAACGTCTCATCCGAAAGACGGTGCTCAATGACAGCATAGTGTCCCCTTCACTTTACTGGGGCATTAGGATTCACACAGACCGCAGGTCACAAAATCATTTTTGTGTTTGGTTAGATAAAGACATTGGTTGAATGTAGGAACAGTACAGATAGAGATGATCATGTTTGGACGCGCTGTCTCTGTCAGTGCTAAAACCAAGTTTCAGAGCCCTTTCTGTAAAGGGACACACATATTGAAAACCTGTCTGGTTGGATATTTGGGAATCCCGTAATGTAGAAGGATAGGGTTTGTTCAGGAGTGTTAGACATGTTTTTTTTACTTGATTATTTATAACAGGTATAACGGATGTTTAAATCTTTCTCTAAAGTGCCTACACTGGAAGTCATGAACTAAATAGTATTTGTGTACAATCAGCAAAGCTGTCTACACTGCAAATGAGCTTCATGTGCCTTACGTTCCAAGGTGTCATTTGAGCTACAGTTAGTTACAGTCTCTTAACTGGAGGGTTTTGACTGTTTTAATGAGTCCACAATAAATGATGCAGTAACGATTTGAAAAATAACTCACCTTTATAGCAGGAATGGCGATGATTGGATTTTGTCTTCTGGCCAAAGCCACAGATTTGACTAGTTTTACTCCAGAACTCTGGTCGAACTCACCTGCTGCTCATTTTCCTTAATTGAGTTCAGGTGGATTTGATTAGGCTCCGTTTCAGAAGTGCTGTCCTAAAGGATCTTATATTTTCAATTTCATTTTGTTTTATGCTAAAGCACTTTGGATCAACCGGGGGTGTTTAAACCTGTGCACTTATGAATAAAGTTTGTCATGCCTTGTTTGGTTTAATAGACGTTTTATATTTTTAAGTCCAAATCTTTGCCTTTTCTTGCACTTATGCTCAACTGTGCCTCATTTTGATATTTGTGCTGTAAACCAGTGGTGTCAAACTCAATTCCTGGAGCGCTGAAGCCCTGTAGAGTTTAGTTCCAGCCCTGCTTCAGCACACCTATCTGTAGGTATCAAACAAGCCTAAAGAACTCAATCAGTTCGATCAGGCGTGTTGAAGCAGAGTTGGAACTAAACTGTGCAGAGCTGCGGCCCTCCAGGAACTGAGTTTGACACCTGTGCTGTATATAAGCGCTGTTTTTAGGATTGTTTGATAATGTAATGTTTTATATTATAATGTTGATAAATGTAACGTTACATGTTTTGAACAAATAAAGGCTCAAAACTGTGCAAATCCACATTATGGCTGTTATTTATATTGCACAAGAGGTTGTGTGGTACATGCCAACGGTGATTGGTGTAATGAGTAAAGTTACTGTGTTTAAATTACTTTTAAATTAAAGGGATTACTTTTAATTTTCAGGTAATTTAATTAGCTACTGCAGTGCTCAGCATATATAAGTCCACCCCTCACAAATCTCTCTTTTAAATTTATATTTTTAATAGGAAGCTATATGATATTATATGTGAGCATATACATTAGATTAGTCAGTACTGAAGCCAAATCTGGAGCTAATCTAACAAAGTAACTTACGATAACAGTCCAAAAACTACTACACCCAAATTGATGTTATAGAAAAATATTAAATACAAATTTTAAAGAGAGGAAAAATCAAGAGAAGAAAAAAAACCCTGAAAAATTTAGTGGAAATTTTGTAAGTTGTAATTGTTTTTTGCAATATTTTGGTTGAATTTAATTGTATTGCCTTTCAATTTCTAAATATGTTTGGTGACTAAAATATTATTTTAATAAACATATCTGTTTAATAAACCGGTTTTGTTTATTCATTCATTCATTTTCATTTCGGCTTAGTCCCTTTATTAATCTGGGGTCCCCACAGCAGAATGAACCGCCAACTTATCCAGCATATGTTTTATGCAGCGTATGCCCTTCCAGCTGCAACCCATCACTGGGAAACATCCACACACTCTCATTCACACACATACACTACAGCCAATTTAGCTTACCCAATTCCCCTATACCGCATGTCTTTGGACTTGTGGGGGAAACCGGAGCACCCGGAGGAAACCCACGCCAACACGGGGAGAACATGCAAACTCCACACAGAAACGCCAACTGACCCAGCCGAGGCTCGAACCAGCGACCTTCTTGCTGTGAGGCGAACGTGCTACCCACTGCGCCACCGTGAGGCCTCTTTTTTGTTTAAATGCACCAAAAATACATTGCCTATATTCACAGTTTTTTTTATTTTTTCAATAGATAAAAATATTCATTTTCAAAATGTTATGCTGAGCACTGTATACTTGCCTTAAATACTGCGCATATATTTAACAGATTGTATTTTTTTGTTATACAAATATACTGTATTTAATATATCTCAACTAAAGAAAAAATTATTTTGTCAGTATGTCAATATATGGTATGTAAGAATTATTATGTCTATACTTTTGATTTATATACATTCACTATTTGGTACATTTTTAAAAATGTGATATTTTAAGAATTTTAATTTCTATTGTCCATTGAGATTAATATGGGTTATTAATACGGAGTCAAGCAAGTTACTTTTCAGACAACATAGTTAGACAATTAATTTAATACAATTTTAACAATGTAATTAGTCTTTTGATACATGGAAAACAATAGAAATGTATATATAAAGTAGGAGATTAGAAGTCAGCATTTGTACACTGGTGGTAAATATTCCTTTAGCTAAAGAATCTTTGTGCCAGTAGACTCCTTGAACAATACACTTGCTGTGTGTGTGTGTGTGTGTGTGTGTGTGTGTGTGTGTGTGTGTGTCATATATAGTTACAAACATTAAAAGATTTCAAAATAAGCATAATTTTATTTCATATTTTAACATACCCCTTACCTTATTAAGGTTTTACAGATTACAAACGCTAATATTTGACATACTAAAGACACATAGAGCAGCCTGCAGACATAAACCACATTCATTTAAAGTAACCTACAAATGTTTTCTTTCCTGTTATAAAATCCATTTCCTTCAGATGGAAGCTTGTTTTCACAAAGGATTAAATAGTATTTATGGGAGTTATTTCATCTCACAATTTGAACACCTCGCAAGTTATACATTCCCAATACTGCTTTTCCTCCCCAAGTTAAACACCTTTTATAAAGAATCTTGCGGTTCTGAAAAATCGGAAGAAATGTGAGATAAAAATGTGCTTATCTCACAATTTCAAGTTTATCTTTTGCAATTCTGACTTAGATTGAACAAAACAAAAACTGAATTGTGCGTTAAGGTTGCGATTACCTTTTTGGAAACAGGCTTCCATACAGTACCTCAACAATCAAGATCTTTAAAAAAAAAGATCAGTAATGTTTTTCATGCGCCACCACTCTCAAGATAAAAGGAAATGACCATACAACCAAAATGTCAGTAAAGAAGTAATTAGTGTCTAGTTATAAAAATATTTCAGAAGATGACACATCTGCAAATCGAAATGACTGATATCAGACTTCTCAAATAACCTATAGTTTACATTTACAGAATTCAATAAGGACATGGTTAAAAATGGGCCGAAAATACTTTAAACGAAAAGTGAGCACATGGTTATTAACTGAAATACATATAGTTATGAATGGGTTTGTGCAGATGAGTAACTACAGTTGTGAATGGCTGGAATCATGATGTGACGCTTTTACTGAAGGAAGACGTTCGGCTGCTTTCGCCCTTTCTGCCAAGAACTTGTCAAACTCTGAGAGTGAGAGAAATCCGAGTTAGTGTTTCACAGTTCTGTTCAAACATGCTGTTTGCTTAGACTTATAGGTAGGACAGGAATACGTTACTGTGTAGGTAACATGCAGTAGGAAATGCCTCATTAGGAATATCTTTTAAATATGTTTCAGGAAAGCTAAAGACCTTGTTGTTCGGTTTGGAAAGTACCTGAATGTGTGGTAATGCTAAATGTAGATTCTCACGTGAAATTGAACAAGTATACCAGGATGAAGGATAAATGACATAAAGCAGAAATAAAACTGCCCCAAGACTGCATAAAAAGGGGAAGCTGAAACAACAAAAGTGATACACGCACCAAGCTAACGCTCTGCTATTGGGCAACGATGAATCAGTGAGTGTCTGTCAGGCTAGTGCAGAAATGAGCAAACTCAGTCCTGGAGGGCCGGTGTCCTGCACACTTTGGCTGTTTCTCAATATGTGTTCTTATCTGATCTAGCATCCTATGTTCTCGTGTAAAGTCATTATCGACCACCAAAGTTGAGTTCAGTTTAGTTCAGTTCAGTGACAGAACCCTGAGGCGTTCTTGATAGAGGATGCACCGGATAAAGACTTGAGCGCAAAACTCGCTCGAGAAGTTCTAGAAGTCATTGGGGCTGAATAAAGAAGATGGGAAGTGCAGCATTTTATATCTGTTTATTATTAATTATATAACTTATTCATCTTAGGAGTTTCTCTAAATGAGACGGTGGAAGAAAACATTACCATGAAAATCTTAATAAAGGCATAAACACATTAAGAGTGTTTATTTGCAGAACTGTTTTAGGGTACTCTCACTAGGTACAGTTGCCTTGAACCGTGCCGAAGCGCGATTGTGCTCCCTCCCCTCTCCCCCGCTGGCCTACACTCACACTGCCTTTTGCCTTCTGAGCAGGAACACGCTTACATCATCGATGATGCGACTGTTCAGTTTAACAGGAAGAGAAGCGCTCTCGCTTTGCACTCACACCTCTTCCAACTGGGCTAGGCCAACTGAACCGCATATCATTGTATGAATGCTGTAATGTTGAAATAATTTGCAGTTAAAAAAGTGTGAAGGTCACGTGACCATCGGGAAGATCATAGCACCTCATTTCTCAGAGTATGTGTTCTGTGTTCTTGCAATCTCCCCAGTTCGTTCTTCTGGGGTAACCTGGCAAGAACAGTCTCCACGAGAACACGAGTTCGTTTTCTGCATTCTTGGAATTGAGAAACCACTTTTTGCACCCGCTTCAACGCTGACCAAACACACCTGAACATGCTAATCAGTGGCTGCGTCTGAAATCACCTACAACTCAAGTAGGTACTAAATTTATATTTACTACACGACTGTTGGAAAAATACGTTCTGTATAGTATGATTGCGAGCTCAGATGTACTACATTCGCAGTTTGTCATTATCACGTGACCTACCCAGGGTCAGTTGCATTGATTCTTCCCCATTTATGAATTCTCTCGCATGGCATCATGGGACTGAGTAGCGTCCATCGAGTGCATACTTCAGAATCTCACTGGAAGTAGTAGGTCATCCGAGTACTTTTCGCATACTGTTTTCCGGTCACTATGAACTCGAACATACTACTCGGCTCTCATACTGTTTTTAACAAACTATATAGTTTGAAAATATGCGATTTCGGACGCAATCAGTGTTTTCAAGATCACAAGAAAACTAATGAGCAGGTGTGTTTGATTAGGGTTGGATTTAAACACTGCAGGTCATTGGTCCTCTAGGACTAGGTTTGCCCATCCCTGTGCTAATGTGTTTGGTGTGGGGCCGATGGGGCCACCAGCGGGAGAGAGCGCTCTGATTGGCTGTTTAGTTATAAGGTCAAAAATTGAGGAGATGAAACCTAGCAAAGAACGCAAGTCAAGAGGGAACACAATGAATCCAGCTGTTGTTTTGTTGCATTTATCAAACATTAGCAAATATAATGGATTGTTGGACTTTTTGATTTAGTGGCTAATTCAACCATATGACATTTTGTTCTTTTATGTCAGCTTGGTATGTCCTGGGCTTAACATGTAATCCCTTATATACACTTAAAAATGACATTTGCTGTTTGTTCAAACTACTTATTTAAAGCAACAACTTGATTGTTTTATGTTCAATCCACGTAAATGTGTAAAAACTAATAAGTTAACTTAATTTAATCATGTTATCTCAACACAAATAGACTGTGTGGATCCCAGCTTCTTTTTTTTGTTTTTTTTACAGTGCATCCTGATAAGTGTTTTTTTTGTTTTCTCTTCATTTAAAGTTAACTTGAGTCCAGTTAAAACTGCCAAAATGTGTCACATGGAGGTGTTAGCCGATTTGCAGAGGAAAGTATTAACATAAGAGAACCAGAAGAGGAAGAGTACCTTCACTAGTCACTCCCTCAGAGTCATCCTCCTGCATCACAAATGAACACAAATACACACATTGAAATACAGTAAAATATGAATCAGTGTTTCAAGATGACACGAAATCTGTAATGCACATTATAATGCTTACAAATTCCTTCATTATCCATCTCTGTGTTGTTTTGATGTGAAAAATAGACAAATTTACACATTATATCTTACATTTTTTTCACTTCAAGAACCATTGGTCTCTAAAGTTTATATAAAGGGAATACTGAGAGAAAATTCTAAAGTGGGTCACCTAAGGATGTGTTGATGACAACTCAAGGTATCACACATCAGATGAGCACTATACGCAAATACAGTATAATTTTATTTGATATAAAACAACGCAGATGCTGCGGAAGGAATTTGAACATATATTTGTCAGGACGGGCCAAAATCTAAAGGAAATCTGAGGCAATAAAATAAGCAAGTTCCATTAAATTTAGCTTTTGCTGGATTTTTGCATTAAATTCAGCGATCGCAGAATAACAGAATTCTGGAGGGACTAATCAACACAACAGCTGCTTGTTACTCTATTCATTACATGTCATGGAAATTCAGTGTTTTAGCCAATGAATGTCAGGAACTCTTATGTTTGGCTTAGAGAGGGAACTCTTTTTTTAGTAACTAATTTTAACAACTGATTTCTTTTGTCTTTGCCATGATAACAGTCCATAATATTTTACATACTACTAGATACTAGTATTCAGCTTAAAGTGCAATTTATAGACAGACAGACAGATAGACAGATATAGAGAGACAGATAGACAGAGAGAGAGAGATAGATAGACAGATAGATATCCATTAAATATTTCACTGTAAGAAACTCTCATTTTCCATCCTAACCCTTAACATATTTTCCAGCTTTGGTCATATATATGGTGTTCGAATCCCTTTTAACATTTTTCTGTGAAAATGCTGGAAGTCCTCTTGAAATATTGTCAATTAATCTAAATAATTTTTTGATTAGTTGGAAAGTCCACTCAAAGAAGAAGATTTGCTGTCAATTCATTCTCATATTATCCAAGATTTAGGTGTCTTTTTTTCCCCCTTCAGTATTAAATATAGCATAATATATATTTTAGCTGTAACTGTGGTCTTAATTGATTCATTAAATTCACATCAATGGTTATTAGCACTTAGAAAGCAGTAAAAAAATGAAATAAAAAAATTATATATAATAAATAATATATTGTGCAAGAGTCAGTTTGGAGATACTTTTTAAGTTTTGTGGCTCTCCTGGAAGAGGTTATGGGTTATTCTGTCTTTAGAAAAGGAGAAGTAACTGATCTCTTGGATGACCTGATGTACCTCAAAAGAGGATGTAGAAAAGAAAATCACTGAATAATTCGGAGAAGGAAATTCTTGTTCTGCTTATCATTTGCCACATTAACTTTGAAAGAAATGAATATTAAGTCCTACTATTTTATTTTAAGACCTTTGAGTATTTGCTGATTTATTTTATAATACTACTATTCAAGTCTCTCGTGTTCACCAAGGCTGCATTTACTGAATTGAAAATACAAGAAAAACAGTAATAAAATGAGTCATTATTGTCAAATGTGAATAAATATACATTTTATATTTTAAAATGTAATTTATTCCAGTGATGCAAAGTATCAACACGTATATTTCAGAAATCATTCTAATATGATGATTTGCTGCCCAAGAAATATTTCTTATCATCGTATAGGCTTTGTATAGGTGTTGAAACAGTGAAACTGTAATTTCTGAACAAATCGATGCTAAATCTTTGCTAAATAATAGTATCACTTATAGTTTACCCAAAAACAAAAAGTAACTCATCATTTACTCTCCTTCATGAGGTTTTAAGAATTTATGAGAATATATTTATGAGAAGAATTTATTAAGAATACATTTAATATATCTATTTTCTTTCTTCTGTTAAACACAAAAGAAGATATTTTGAAAAATGCTGGTTGATGGTACCCATTGACATCCACAGTAGGGAAAAAATTACAATGCAAGCCAATGGTTACCAGTTTTTCGACTTTCTTCAAAATATTTTCTTTTCTGTTCAACAGAAGACAGAAAGTCACACAGGACTGGAACATTATGGGTGAATAAATGAAAACAATTTAACACTGAGTTCAACTCCCCCTTGACGGTTGTTTATAAACCTTACAATGTCTTACTGTTTATATTCCTCAAAATGCCTGTCAGATGTATAAAAATCTGCCACTCACATCATCCACATCATCCAGCCACTGTTCAATGTCGTCCATCACTTCACTCTGATTGACAGGAATCTGACAGTAAAAAAAGAAAGATCAAATACCTCCAGCTACAATGCAAACCACACCCATCTCAAACAAGCTTCCTGCTTCTCAGTGCTTTAAAGTATACAAATCTGTACATTTTAGTCCTGAGGATGGGAAATACATTCAGGGAACACCCTAAAATAAAGCACTGAGGAGCTATGGATCAGTCTGGAACCAGGCCTGAATAACAAAGGAAACTAAACACCAAAAAAATAAATAAGTCCCACAGAACCTTCAGCAAATAAAGACAACCAAGCAGGCAACTTAAAAGCAGACACAGCATTCACCAAATCTGACAAAACACTGACATGCTGAAAGAAAAAATAAAATCCCCCAGAGCAACAGGTATCAAGGCTTAACCAATAGCACGTCACACACTGCAGGCCAATTGTCTCATTAGCCAATCACACCCACCATTCCCTTTTCAATCATCCAAAGAAACTGAGGCGAGCTGCCGAGGGAGGTGGAGTCTCGACTCTCATCCTTAACATAGACAGACAACCGTATAAAACGAGAGACACATATTGTGGCATGTGAAAACAGAAACATCCTGACTGCAGTTCTACACATTAAAAGGCTTGTTCAACCAGTGCTGGATATTAAGTCTTGTTTTTGTTTACTACTGTACGTCAGTAAGTTTTTTTAAACCACTCAATACAGTATTGGAATGGTTTTAAGAACAACCATGTACTCTACTTTTTCCCAAAATTCTTACACATAACATTGTTCATAAGTAGGAAGAAAGAGTAAAAAGTTATTGTGAACTGCAGAAATCATCTAAGTTAAAGGGTTAATTCACCCAAAAATAAAAATCCTGTCTTTTATTACTCACTCTCATGTCCTTTCAAACCCAGAGAACTTAGTTTGTCTTGGGAACCAACACATATTAGGATATTTTATATGAAATTCAGACAACTCCTTCAGTGGTTTAATCTAAACAATATGAAGAATATAGATTATATTAAAAATACTCTAATATAATTAGCATATCTAATATATCTTGTGCACATAAAACAAAACTAATGACTTTATTCAACAGTTTCTTCTCCTCAGTGTCAGTATAGGGCGCGTGTTCCTCTGTTTGAAAAAGCGCAGCTGAAGAAACTGTAATAGAGCAACTTTTTAGTTTTATGAGCACACAAAAGTACTCTTGTAGCTTGATTATATTCTGTTAAATCACTGAAGGAGTTCTCAGATTTCATCAAAAATATCTTAATTTGAATTCCAAAGACAAACAAAGGTCTCAGGGGTGAGTAATTATTAACATATTTTTCATTTTGAGTGAACTAACTCTTTAAGCCCACTTTATAGTGAACATATTTTTGTTTTATTGGGTCTCAAAGGGGCAGGATATTTATTTAAAAACTAAACAATGTTAAAATAACATCTTTGCCATGATGAAATACATATTTTACTAGTTGTTTAGCAAGAAATTTTAAAGGCTTAACTTAATTAGGTTGATTAGGCAAGTCAGGTTAATTGACCCTTTGTGGCAGTTTAATTGACAGGTGATCTAGCCGATCACAATACTGATATTCTGTGCCCCCATTACTGTCTGCCATGTTGTCTGTTGTAATAGAGTAAAATTGGCGAGTAGCATGAAGAATTGTAAAAATATTCTCATATGGGACTTGTAATGCAGACAACTGATAAAAGACTGGGCAGAATATAGTTTTATCCTTTCCCAAAACCTGGAGAAGTATAGGAAATGGATACAATTGTGTGGACGGATCACCATCAACTATCAATTAACGGTGCTGACATAAACATCTCAAAATGCAAGGACTCAAGACTAATATTTTCTGTTATTGGACCGGCACAGCCCTCAAAAATTTAGTTTATGTGATGTGTAACTATACTGAGGACTTGGAACATGAAAGGCGAGGTGAGCTATTAAACGTTATATAGCCTGGAGACCCAGATAAACAATGAATGAATCTTTACTGTCTCTTATTATTTAATAGATTCACTATAGTTTTGTCTTGGTCGAGTCACTGTTGGTCGATGTCACTGTTTGCTTGTTTTTGTGAAGTATATTAGGGAATCCATATGTGACATTTTAATTATATTCAAATGATCCGACTTTCTCATCACTGTACTTGTAGACTACAGCTTCAATCTTGTTTCACTTTGTTTTGTTTTCATTTAGAGTTACTTAGATTACAGGTTATTCAAGTTTTCATTTGAGTTACATTTTCAGGATATTCTCACATCTTTATCTCTGCTTCTGTCTGAGTAGGCCACGTAAGTTTTCTAAAAATGACTCACTATTTCCCTGAGGAATCCACAAGTTGATAGGGAAGTGCCATGACTGACACTGAAAGCGCTGGCGGGGTTTGCAAAGGGTCAATTAGGCAAGTCATTTGACAACAGTGGTTTGTTCTGTAGCTAATAAAAAATCTTAAGGGGCTAAAAATGTTGGTATTAGCATTTTTTTATTAATTTAGTCTTCAACTATATATTTATTCACACATATTTACACAATTTCACACATCATTCATTGTGTTATATAATGTACTAGGCTATTTTCACTTGTTTGCGCCATCAGTATTAGTTATGAGCAGGGCCAAACAGAATCTGTAGACTTAATTTACTATATCTGCACAGAAATTTGTATAAAAAAAAATAAATAAAAAAAACGTGCTGTCGCCGATCCCAGTTGTAAGAGCAACAAATAATAAGGTAGATTTTTCTGATGAATCATCTGTTGAACTACATCCCAATCATCACAAATACTGCAGAAGACCTATTGGAACATGCATGGACCCTGTGAAGGAAAAATCATGTTTGGGGTTACATTCAGTATGGGGGCGTGTGAGAGGTCTGCAGAGTGGATGGCAACATCAACAGCCTGAGGTATCAAGACATTTGTGCTGCCCATTACATTACAAACCACAGGAGAGGGCAAATTCTTCAGCAGGATGGCGCTCCTTCTCATACTTCAGCCTCTACATCAAAGTTCCTGAAAGCAAAGAAGGTCAAGGTGCTCCAGGATTGGCCAGCCCAGTCACCAGACATGAACATTATTGAGCATATCTGGGGTTAGATGGAGGAAGAGGCATTGAAGATGAATCCAAATAATTTTGATGAACTCTGGGAGTCTTGCAAGAACGTTCTTTGCCATTCCAGATGACTTTATTAATAAGTTTTTTGAGTCATTGCAGAGATGTATGGATGCAGTTGTCCAAGCTCATGGGAGTCATACATAATATTAATTCCTTTTCCACTGCACCATGACTTTATAGTCTATTCTGTACATTATTTCTGTTAAGTGACAAGACTTTTGTCTAAGCAAAGTCAGACCTTACTGTCCTAATTAAATATTTAAAATAAAATAAGCGTAATCTAGAGGCCTTTGCCTTTCATATAAGCCACTTCTGATACCAAATGATCAACTAGAAGTCAAGTTATTATTTGTTGTTCCTAAAACTTGGATAGGCGACAAGACTTTTGTCAGGTAGTGTATAGCAACTAAAAACATAAAATAAATGAAAAAACTTATTTAAGATTTACAATGCAAATACAACTAGATCAAGTCTTATATAATATATCTACTAAAAGACAGAATATTACGTCACAAACTGTATTGTAAATAAAGCATATCTATATTTGCATATTAGTCAACAAAATAACTCAAATTAATATAAAAACTGAATGAATATATATTTACACACATTTACACAAGTAAATAAATACACTCAATGATGGGCTACAAAAAAATCTGCGGAAATCTCTTATGCCTAGTTATGAGTGTATAAAATCTTTTGGTAATGGAACAATTTTTTTGTTATTTACATAAACATTGATCAATAAGTACATTTGATACTTGAGTACATTAAAATATAATAAAACATATTTTGTATCAGTTTATAAAATTTTAGAAATGTAAAAATTTTAGAAAAAAAAAAGTATTGTATTGGGATATATAAACCTTTACTCAAATGCTTGATTTCTGCACTTCATCCATCACTGAGTTCACTCAAAATAATACAAGAAACCATTAGTCCATACAAGATAAGGGTGACATTTTTTCCCCAGTAAAATAATAAAGAAGATTTCCAGCTAAAACTATAACTTCATTCATAAATGCACGTCTACACCCATTTTTAGTTTTGTGCACTAAAACATTTGTAGAGGCTTACAAAACAGGTGTACAATGATGAACGAGCACGGCAGTAAAGATGATGCATTTTATGAATCATCAAGAATGACATGTAAAAATCCCCCTTTTTTTTTTTGCACGAGGAAATAACCAATCACCAACATCTCAAATGTGACAGTAATCGGTTCATCTGACGATCTCTTATAATACAAACATATGCTATTTGAACGCTTCATATAGCATTCTTTCTGATTGTGGTGTAATTCAGAGACTCTTACCATTCCAGTGTTCCTTTCAGGTGTGGCCAGAGCTGCAGAGTGTTCCGGACTGTCAATGAAACATACAAACAACATTTTTTACTTTGCTTTTTAATGCTGGTTGCAAACGCAAGATAATAATGTTACTCATATTTGGGAGTGACACAGTTGATTCACACAGAGAATGAGTGCGCTATAACTGACAATAATAATATTTGTATCCACACCAGCACACAATAATGTCCTGTTTATTATGAGCACATACTTCAGATTTCATGTCAGCCACTTAAAATGTTCATTTGCTTTATGGTTCATTTGCTTTATTTCTTAGGGTTTCTGTTGTTTTAATTCACTTCTCCACTTTATAAGACTCTAAAAAGGTCTTAAGTGGAAAGTGTTAGTCATGGAATTTAAAGGGACAGTGCACCCAAAAATGAAATCAGTCATCTTTTACTCATTTACTCCACTTGTTTCAAAAAATAACATAATAATATACATTTTCTAAGTAACGAGTAAAGTAACGCATTACTTTAAAAAAATAAGTAATAATATTTAAGTTACTTTTTTGAAAAATATAATGCGAGTTACTTTTTAGTTTAATTATTAGCTTTAAAAAAATAAAATGCTTAATTAAAATGAAAGTAGCCACAAAGAATCACACAGTCAATGAGAGAATGTGTTCATTATTTTGAACGCATTGAAGAAAAGGAAAGGGGGATTGTCTCAATTGACAGTGAGTTTACTTAAGACAAACAGTACAAAAGTAGCAAACGTTGCTTTAAGCTTTCAATATTCTGTATATATGGCATGTATAGCTCTGGGGTCAGAAAGTTCTCCAATAAAATTATCCTAAATAAAATTAATTATATATATATTTATGTGATTTTTAAAGTTAAATGTAGGTGTAGGTTATACAGCGCGTTGTTAATTGCAGAGCTTCTCTATTAAAAAAGGAAGAAAAAAATAGTTCAGAAAGAGATCCTCAGCCAAGTAATAAAAAGTAATTCAAAAGTAACGTAACGCATTACTATGAAAAGTAATTAAGTAACACAACTAGTTACTTTAAGGAGCAGCTCAATATTGTAATGCATTACTTTCAAAAGTAACTTTCCCCAACATGGATGTTAATGATCTTGTTTTGTTGAAGATGAGAGAAACTCAGAAGTTTAGAACTACTTGACGGTGAGGAATTTTACATTTTGAGATAACTATTCCTTTAATTGCATAACATGAATATCTTCCCTGGTGTTTTTGTTGTTCTGTACAAGAAAATTAAAACATGCTTAAACTAAGAAATTAGCTTGAGACATTGATTCATTTCATTTTAGTTTCCTTCGGCTTAGTCCCTTTATTCATCACTTGTCCAGAACATGTTTTACACAGCGGATATACTGGGAAACATCCACACACACTCATTCACACACATACACTAAGGCCAATTTTTAGTTTATTCAATTCACCTATAGCACATGTCTTTGGACTGGGGGGAAACCGGAGCACCCGGAGGAATTGCTTGAGACAAAAAAAAATGCAGAAATTAGGTCTAGTTTTACTGTCTTGAGAAATTATAATTATGCGGGTTTGTTCTTAAAACAAGTACAAATATCTAAAATGAGCCCATCTGTCTCAATAATCATTTAGTTTGTTTTGATCATAAAAGCTTCATTTTGAAAAGTTTCACAGAAAACAAGACTTCCCATCTCATGTCATTTTTGCTTAAATGAAAAAATATGTGGATTTATAATTTTTTAGACATTTGCACTGCAAAACAAGACAGTGTGATCAGTAGATGCATTCTGGTATAAGCTATTCCTGGTCAAATGAATATAAACGTATTTGAGACTGTGAAAAAACATTTAATTTTCAGACTTTAAATAAAAATTCATAGGGTGTACACAATGAGTTGTATTATGAACAGTTTAGAGAATATACTGAATATTACTTAGGGCTTCAGTACATTTTATGAAAGCTTTATAAGACTTACTATAATATTACTAGAATTCATTTTTGTAATTGTTACAGTTGTAATTGCTATAGTTATCTGAACTGTTATTTTTAAATTCCTAAATTTTAAGACTGTATCTTTATTATTAGCAGAACAAGTAATCACCATGTGAACGATCATTTAATACTAATGTAAAAAAAAATAAAAAAATAAAAAA
>CAIGQW010055694.1:11638678-11660269 GCA_903798125.1 Danio choprae | reverse complement strand
CTACTGTTTACTGTGTTTACTATGTTTGTATTATATATGTATGTTCTTTTTAATGTAAACTTTAGAAATGCTTTGGCAATACATTTGTAACATTTGTCATGCCAATAAAGCGATTATTGAATTGAATTGAATTGAATTGAATTGAATTGAGAGAGAGAGAGAGAGAGAGAGAGAGAGAGAGAGAGAGAGAGAGAGAGAGAGAGAGAGAGACAAGTTCAAGTTTTGCACTCCAGTTTTTCACATAGTTTGATATAATTCAACTGATTCTTTAATTCTTACCTTTTTAGTAATGAGCTGCTTTTAAATTTTAGGTCATCTCCTTTTGTGCCTGCAACAAAATTACGTATTTTTGTGAAGGTTGTACAGAGTAATTGTGAAAGTGTGTTTATGAGCAGCACTTGGTCATATTATACATGTGAAACTAACCATCAATCCTGTGTATTCTTATGTTGCGTATTTATTTCCTAAATCCTGGGTTGATGATTTCATTTGCATATTTGCAGTGTCATATTTGCGGTTGTCTCTTCTTCCTCACCAGCATAAAGGATTCAAAAAATATAAACTCAACACTTACTCAATCCTGACATCTGATTGGAGAGTGTGGTGACTGCTGATTGGCTGGCTTCACTATAAGCACCATTTGCTGCCTTTAACTGGTTGGTAGAACCCAAGTCTGTGAGGTTTGTGCTAGGTAGATTCTGAAAGACAATGGAGATTTGTGAATGAATAAAATGTGGAATCGTTATAGTAGTGTGTTCAACCCTTGCGTATTGTTCAAATAGACTACCCCTTCTTTATGTTGGTGGCTGTTTTTGCCCCATTGACTTCCATTATAATGACAATTTTTGATTGTAAAGCCACAACATCATGTATCCTTTCCCTGTTTGGTAAAATTTGTAATTTTTACTGTTGATCATTTGTTTATTTATATGGAGTTCTAAAGATTATAACAGTAAATTATAGTGTGCGTGCATAAATACACTTACTATGTTTACTATGTTCTGAGAGTTGAGGTACTTATTTAGATTTTTTCAGACATATCAAGATAAGTGCCCAAAATTCTCTCACACACACTAAATTTAATAAAAAAATAAAGAAACTAAATTGTACCTCTTCCAAACAGGGAAACCACCAACAATAAAGAATGCGTTATTATATGGTGTCATGGCTTTGCATTCAAAAAATGTCATTATAATGGAAGTCAATGGAGTTTAAAGTCACTAACATAATGAAAGGATAGTAAAGTCGCCCAGAGTGTATCGTTTAGTTTTTTAAATGCTTTTTAAAGCATTTTCCCAAAAGATGTGTCAAAACAAGTTGTCACCAAAATGATTCCATCTCCACAGAGAAAGTTGTGGCCAAATTAAGAATCAAAATCAGAGAGATGAAAGTCCCCAGAGTGGATGAAAATATCCCCAAAAGAACACAAGGGATAATATCAAATGCATGACTTACAGGCTGTGCGCAGCTCTGTCTGCTGAGATGTCTCTCGAATCTGAAAAAGGAGAGATTAAAACACTGATGAGAAAACTAACTAAAATTACTTTTCAGGAATTATCCAGTCATTCAGGTCTTCTTTATTTAATGCTTAAATTACATGAAAAAACCCCCACCACGTACAGAATATATCAAAATTCAATAAATACAAATGATTAAAAAAATAATACAAATATTCTAATTAAAAATAGTAATTTTCAAAATAAGAGATTTGTATAGCCAAAACTCACTTCATAGTCTAATTCAATATACATACATAAAATATAAACCAATTGCAGTTGAGTGTTGATTCCTGTCTGTATGATCAGAAATAAGTCTTTTAGGTTCGTTCAGTTTTATCTGGAAAAAAAGATAACCCTAACCCATAACATCCAAGTAAACAACAAAGTGATGACCCCAACATTTATTTTTTTCTAGATGGCAGCTTTTAATTTGTGAAAGTTCTGAACTGCAAGAACCACTGACTGGTGAAATAACCAGAACCAAAAATCTGAGATTTCAATTCCTGTTCTAATATCTGTGTGTCTGATGAAGGTTAAAGTTGGGATTACAAACTCACATACTTCAGCTGCTCAACAGGAAGCTAATTTGCAGCTTGAGATGAGATGACTAAGCAAACATTGTCAGCAGAGCAGGGCATATATATCTCTTATATGGTTATGTTTTCTGACAACTTTTGTATTATGGAGAGTTAACACTTCAGAATACCAACACTAATATACCTTGCTGTTACTGGTTGCTGATGCCAAGTAATGCTGACAATAAAACAAAACCACATTTTATGATTTTAAAACACTGACTCAAAATGAAACAGCAGCATTACAAAAACCAATATTGAATAAACATGAACATGGCTAACTACATCTCTAAGGCCAATAAACAAAAAAAAATAATTATTGCAGAATTAATGCAGTCTCCATACAGGTTTTCCATTCCATCCACAATCATTAGTCCGCTTCTTCCGCTGTGCTGAGACAGCCTAATAAGTGATTACGTGCACACTTAAAATGTATTGGTTTATTAATAAGAGTTTTATTAATCGAGTAATTGCTTAATGTTAAGAGTGAAGAAATTTAGCTTGAACGCATTCGTCAGCTTGTTTGAGTCTCTGGAGAATCTCAGTATCAGTAGGAAGAGCATGCTTTATTTTTAATACTTCACAGATTATTTTGGAGGATTACTTCCCTAAATTTGACTGCAGACTATTGCGTAATGAGGCTATAGGTGAGTATAGTAGAGGGATTGCATAAAGGAGAACTTTGCTGAGAGACAGTAGTCAGCTGGAATCTACCAGCAAATATACTGAATATGCAAGTTTCAGAATCATTGTTAGGTTATGACGCAGTGACCATTCCAATCAAAATTTTAGTCATTTACTTACAAGCTGTAAATGACCTGTCCCTTAACATCAGGCCTTTTCACCAAGAGGCTTAGGATGAGGGTTAAAAGTTATTGTTTTTATGCATATATACAGTACTTAAACATTAACATGAATGACACTCAAAGAACATATTAAAATAATAAAATAATCATGATGCCTTTAAGTAACAAAATAAGCTTATTCTTGTTTTTTTAACATTTTATTCAAAGGTTTGTTTCAATAATTTCAGGTGAATATACTGAAAGCGTTTTGTGTGTTTAACATGCAATCACTTTTGTCCACATGGTGGCAGTATAAAATGTGAGCTCCTAGAACTGTGGTTCGTGGTTTTTACAGTCTATGGGTTGGAACAGTATTATTTTCAAAGTAGTCATAACATACATTGTCATGGGTCACCCCTATATGCTGATTGGTAAAAAACATGTAGTCTAAATAGATTAAGGATATAAATTCACAGCCCGGCCAGTTTTTTCCTTATTATTAATGCGAATTTCTATTACACAGTGATAAAAACGTTACTACAAAACATACTACATGCTGAAACATTGATTGAAAATTCTGTGACTATTTATAGTGAATGAAAATCCAATAGTTAATTTAAATAAATTACTGAAAACTTTAAAACTGAAAACTACAAAAGATTTAATAGCCAATATATTTATATTGTGCAGTGGGTAGCACAATTGCCTCACAGCAAGAAGGTCGCTGGTTCGAGCCTCGGTTGGGTCAGTTGGCATTTCTGTGTGGAGTTTGCATGTTCTCCCTTGTGTTTGCGTGGGTTTCCTCCAGGTGCTCCGGTTTCCCCCACAATTCCAAAGACATGCGGTATAGGTGAATTGGGTAAGCTAAATTGTCCTTAGTGTATGCGTGTGCATGGATGTTTCCCGGTGATGGGTTGCAGCTGGAAGGGCATCCGCTGCGTAAAACATATGCTGGATAAGTTGGCGGTTCATTCCGCTGTGGCGACCCCAGATTAATAAAGGGACTAAGCCGAAAAGAAAATGAATGAATGAAACTAATAAATATGCCTATTTCTCACTGTTGATTTTAATCCATCAACATTTACTAATGAGACTTTATTTTAAAAGGTGACCTATTGTAGTTCGTAATCCTTTTGCAATTTAATTAGGTTGAAATATTAGTTTACTCGGAACATTTAGATACAATGAAGCAATACACCAAAGTATTTTATTGTTGGTATATCTGTTAAAAGTAATGTTCTTTACAGCTTCAGGTCAAAATCATGATAATACTGTCATAAAAGCTTCAGCAATTATTCGCAACAAGAAATTTGATATCATTATAAGCCTTAGCAAGACTAAGTATTGTATGTTTAAAAAGGACTTTTCTGTATAAGAATTCATATGAATTCATCCTATTTTTACAACACATTTACTCCTCGTCTCCATGTATATGAACTAAATGTTCCAGGATGACTTCTTCATGAGCCATTCATATGTCATGTCACATATCCGCTTCTAACCTGTGATATTGTGTGAACGTGGTGTTGATGTCATCGTTGGCGTTGAGTAACTGTTCTGTGAGCTTCTCATCGGTCAGTGTGGGAATGAGCTCCACCATCCGGCTCTGCATGTCCTTAGTCATGGAGTAGAGCTGCTACTGACCAGCACAGAGAACAGAAAAAGACAACTATTCTTCACATTTACATGCCAAAATCACAGCTGAAGGATCACTGCATTTATGCTGGTAAAAGAAAAAGAAGTCTTTGTGTCTGTTTGTCCAACCTGTAGCAGCTCTGTGTCGGACGGCTCAAGAGTCACGGGTTCCATCTGATTCATCATATCTGACATCACTGAGAGGTTGTTGCGCACCACCTCCAGCTCAGCCTTCACTGTCTTCATCTGAAACACAAACACACTTCAAGTCAGCTGCGTTCAGTAGTTCAGTGATGCCAAAATATTTTGTTCTAAGCATTTTAGTGCAGCAGCTACTACAGTATTTACTGTTGTTGTTATTAGTATTCATTTATTCTTATACATTCTTGCACCACTTGTACTGTATTTAAGTTACGCATGTGGTATCTTCAACGCGCATCACTAAGCATTCGATCCGCATTCTCATAAAGCTTAACAGTTCTCTCTCAGTTTTGTCAGTTTTCTCTGTGTTGCTGTTTATACTTGACCAAGGTGAGTTCAATACTGACGGTAAGAGTGTAGCCACGCCAATCTCATGAAGTCCACTTTGTGGAACTTCATTCGGGCCATTCTGTAGTGTAGTTCTTCGTAGTTTGCATAAGTAAATGCAATATCGCGAAGAATATTACATAAGAAACATTACTATAGTTTAAACATTACTAAGTAGTTTACTATAGTTAAAAAAATTAAAAATGGGACCTGTGATGTTTTAACTGTATGCCTGTTTGATGTGATATTTTGTTTTGTTTTTCAGAAGGGTTGTTGAGCAAAGACGACTTGTTGCACTGCGGTCAAGCCAGCCGCAATTCACAACAACACAGGTAACAGGTAAAAGTAACGGGTGAAGAAGACAACTGCGATCAGCGCACCTATTACCAACTTATGGTTTCTCTGTCTTCGTTCTGTATTTTCTCCGAGCTTACCTATCATATCGATGTCTTCAGAGGAGTTTGCAGGTCAAACAGTACACTCTTTCTAAACAGCTGTTTTGTGTTTTTATTTGCCCTAGAGCCAATTCTAGTAGCCTACAATGTCATAAGAGTACTGTTGAATACATTTTTATGTAACGTGGTTTGACAATAGTTAAAGTATTAAAAAGGTCTTAATAACGTAAATATATAAATAGGCCTAAGGGTTTTGAAAATGTTTATTTCATGTGGAACATTCAGATTCAGTAAAAGATCACCCAGATAGCAGACCTTCATCGAATTAACAAGAACATTGATTAACAGTCGAAAAGTTAAAACTCAGGTTTCAGGTTTGCACCCTATAATAATATTTTTTCAACATTTGAAATAGATCAGAAAAGGTTATCAAAGATGTCCCAAGACAAGAATGGGGATTGTTTTGGTTTTTAGGTCAAATTGATCAAAGATTTTGATCCACTTCAAATGTTGACTACTGTATACCAGCTGGTATAAGCTACCATGTATCATAATTTGGGTGGTCAGAGTATGACCTAAATCAAGTCAAATGATTTTAAATCAAGTACTTTTAGCATGCAAAACACACACACAACCACAATGTATATTATTGTAATATGGAAATTACTCGGTAATACTACAATATTCCATGTTATTTAATTTATTTACTAACATGAACAAATAACAGTTGTATAATTATTTATAAATTAGCATTAACCCAGATTAAAGCTGGAAAAAGTGACATTAATTTAATATGTGACTGTTAAATTTGATTCTAATTGGTCACTCACAGAATGCATCATTCTTATTTCAAACTTGGTTAAAATAAATATATATATTTTATTGGACTGGATTGAATTTTGTCATCATTTCATTTAGTTATATTTTGTTTATTAATAGTAACAATTATAATCCAACTCAACATCACTTTTTTTGTAATTTTGTTGTCCACTAGGTGGTAGTATATATGTGGTGATATACTGTGTGTATAGCAATAAAAACACATGTACTTTATTCTATATGTATTAATATATTTAATGTACATACACAATCCTATATAATTGACTAATGACAACAAATTGAACCTTAATTTAATATTACTGAAAACGTGGTTCTGATTGCTCAGTCATAGAACTCATCCTTGCAAGGTATGTTTGAGACTTTAATGTGTTTTACTTTTTTTGCAATGATCAGGAAATGTAATATGGACACTACTCTGTAACACTTTCCAATACGGTACACATACTAAGTATTAGTTAATTTATGTTATTGTTTGTTAATGAAAATACAGTGATTCATTTTTGGTTCATGTTAACTCTGAATTTAACAAGCACAGAGTTAGATTTTTAATAATGCATTAGTAAATGCTAAACTATGATTAATATATGCTGCGCACATATTGTTCATTGTTTGTTCATATTAGTATATACATTAACAATAACTATGCATTTTACTTTTCATATGCATATATACATATTAATATGTATTAATAATTAATAACCATAACATTATACAAATATTTATTTCAAAGTTACACAGAGGCCAAACTCACTGGTAATTGTTTTAGACTGCATCATCCGTAACACTTTGTTCATTCCTAAAATACTTCAGCCTCACCCACCCTTTAATCTGAGCGCGACTTGGTAGTCAGCAGTGCTCTGTGTATGTGTGTACACTGCTTGAATACATAGTTTACTGTATGATTGTGTAATAATGGCATAAGTACTGCAATGTAAACATGGTTTTATGTCCCCTCATGAACCAAATGGCTTAAAAATATATACTAAACTGTGTTTTCTGAAGTTCCAAAAATCTTCTGTGATGCTTACGCTTTCTATTAAGTTACATTATCACTTGTTTATTGTAAAACTTAGGTATGACATTTATTTACATATTAATTATTTAGCATTTCTTTGTGTGTGTGTGTGTGTGTGTGTGTGTGTGTGTGTGTGTGTGTGTGTGTGTGTTACCTGTTTAGGAGACATTGTGACAGGCGTCTCTGTATTCTGTGGTTGTGAGGATGTGACGGAGTGAATTTCCGTGTGAGCCTTTACCGGAGACACACTTTCAACAGTCTGTAAGAGTAAAGCATAAATAAGTTAATAAATCTGAAACTAAGCAAAAACATGATACACATTTGCATGCTAGCAGTCTACAGAATATTTAATCAAGGCTGTCAGCATGTATCAGGAGAGAGAGTTCATTTGATTTATGCAGTTTAAAGAAATAAAACACGTTCTAGGTCTAATTCTACATGGGAAGCAATCATTTATAACTACCAAATGATATTTGAAAATATGTACACTTTCACTCTTATCTGTACGTCTAATGTGTGTCAATCATATAAGAATTTCATGAATAAACTAAATAACACTATATTTTCAATTCAAAAATAAGCAAAGCTTCAACTGTCTATGCATATTGTCATGTATTTAAATATGCAGAAGTAATACCCTGTTGGGAGTGTGAATAGGGGAATAACCATTCAGTTCTGTCATGGGAAACTCCACTCCTCTTCTCCGGAGATCCTCATATACTGTCACGACACCAGTCAGATCCGTAGAGCTGCGAAAGGCATCGGCCCACGCCTGTAGAGACAGAGAAATCAGATCAGACACAGCACTTCACATGAACAACATCAAGACGTTTACTTTGCGTGCTAGCTGAGTTTACACTGGACCTGTATCATGATCAAGACTCTGTCCTGGAGAACCACTGGTGCATTGTTTTTTGGCAGGATGGTTTGGACCAATACATTCTCCACAAAGTCTCTGGTGGACACGTAAACGTGAAATTTGTGTCCGCAGTTCTTCACACAGGCCTCCAAAACCTGCAGCAAAGAAGAAGTAAAGCATAGTAAAGAATGGACATGTTATTCACAAATTACACGGGTGTTGCAATAGTATATTATTCTCTATTTCTAGGATTCCAGAACAAGGACTTTTGTTCATGAGAAGTTGATTGTGGTTTGATATCGGGGATTAATTGTGACCAACATAGCTGATCCTGCCCTTATGCATGAATTAAATCATATATAACAATGCAGAACTACATTTAAGATTGAATTCACGATGATTTTACAATGCAGGCATGTGGAAGAGTAAAAACACTGTACAAAGACTGTGCTTTCATTTGAAACTTACACTCAAAGCGAGCATGACCTCTTTGAAATTCCTATTTCCCAGAATCCTCTTCTTTATCGCTCTGACTGCATCTTTAGGCCTGCAAACAGAGCAGCATCCCAAAAGTTATGTTATACCATGTAGGCTTTACAACATAGAAACACAAAGCACCATGGCTTTGAATGGACTTTTCCATTGCACACATGTATATTAATCCATTCATTAGTATTTTATACAATTTAAAAAATGACAGTAAATGCAAAAGTTAGGTTTTAAAAGACAAAAAAAAGCTCAAAATAGAGACAAAATGTATTGCATAGAGCTGTGGCGAAAAGGAGAAATCGATTCAGAGATTTTTTAAAAGAATTCTGAACTTAACAGTTGATCAAGCTCTAGGCGTGACAAGCAGCCATACTCTGCTTGCATCCAATTCTTTACAAATAAGGATTGGTTTAAGTGAATTACAAGTGTTCACAGTGAACTGTAATAACAAATCTCATGATATAAAAGCCAAGTTACAGGCCAAATGCACAAAAACAACTAGCCTAGAGCGCCATCTACTAGTAAATGATTCAGGAATCTATTCAAAAAGGGTGACACTGTAATTGTGAAACATTTGCTTGTATGGTTATGGAGCTTGCTTTTTTTTCTTTTGTCTGATAGCTAATAGTATGAAAAAGCACAACATCCAATGAAATGGCTATATCTGAGGCTATATTTGCATATTAAAATCAAGGGATGTAATATAATTAACTTTCAACTTCGTGTTTCTTGTTATTTTGGGCTTTTCTGACAAGAAGACAGCCAGTAAAACATGCCTTAAGAGCATGTTTACACTCTTACTTCAGGAAGACAATCACTTGTTCTGACATCACACTTGTTGTTAAAGACAATAAGTCATGACTGGATGGGAAGCAACGTGTAGTCAAGGAATCAAAACACATAATTTGACATGGTGGTCACTGTTGTAAAAGACAGAAACAATGTGCAGTCTGAACCAAGCATTAGTGGTACTTCAATATTTTAGGGTTAAAGGAGTTCAGCTGACAAAATAGAAATAACAAAATAGAAATTCTTGGCCTAAAACGATGGCATTGGCTGATTACAACTGTATTGTAATTTAGGTGTCCAGATATAAGTCATGACCATATAAACAGAAATCGATCCTCGAACAAACATACACACCCTTCTTGTGCTTCATTGACAATGTCACAGATCTCCATGTTGAGGCCCCAGTCTTCTGACGGGAGGGAGGAACTGGTGGCATGTTCTGAACAAAAGAACGAACACACACACACACACACACACACACACACACACACACATACACACACACATACACATACACATACACATACACATACACATACACACACACACACACTTTAAAATAAAATACCAAAACAACTAGATATGGAAGAAAACAATGTTTAAAGCATGCATTATTTGATCTCATACGTATGCTCAAATGAGAATAATACAAACCCCCAGATCAACTCAGAGATTAAGGTGATTAAGGTGTAAAATTTATTTTGGACTTCAGCCAAGTTTTTATTAGGTGTTGGTCAACTGGACACTATTACATCATTATTTTCCTCACTCATCATCATTTGTGTGGTTTGATGAGACACAACAACACCTGCTAGAGTTATAACCAGTAAACCTATGATGACATATCTTCTTTCTGCCGTAAATAGCCCACACTTACTTTTAATTAGAAAATTTACAAACATTTATGATTACTGAAATCCCATTCATAGGCTGAAAAATTAGAGCTAAAAAAATGTAGACTAGCCATGATCTATGGGTTTAACACGACTGTCATAGTGTTTACAGTGATTAAGGCCGAGCATCTGGGCAGGGAAAACCGGCTTTTCAACAGTGTGAAAGGGCGAGATCCCTCAGTGTGTTGCCTGAGTCATTGCATAAGTTGCATTGCATTGTCACCTTTAAAGAGACAGTTCTCTCAAAAAATAAAGTAGTTCTGTCATTATTAACACTTCTGCCATTTAAAAGTTTTATTTGTGGAACACTGAAAGAGATGAGGTGGATTAGGATCCTTAAAAATAGGCCATTGTTCCAACATAAGTATTGATAATAACAAACTTTTCCCTCCATTTAGCGTTTTAAAGAAGTAAATTACTCTAAAACAGTGGTTTTCAATTTCGCAAGCGTCACAGAGCCCGAAAAAATGACACTACTAAAATATAAACGGTTTTAGTTAGATATTATTACTACAGTTATATACACAGCATAATACATATTAACAAGTATAAACCTACATGTTTATACCATGAATAAACACACTACAGATAACGTTACGCGAAACATTTAGTTACTAGATGTAACGTCAGTGCTAGATGTAGCTAGTGCTGCTGTAGCATGCTAGATGTATTTCCTACGGTTTCATTTAGATTTATTTGCTTAATCCTATAATTATGCATTTATTTTTAGGTGACACCTTGTCTCTAAACGTCTCCACTGACCTACTAATACCTCCTTGCAATTCAAGATTTAGAAAATCTATATCTAATGAAAATGTCATGTGGGATTAGAGCTGAACATTGCAAAGGCCATTTTGCTGCTAATGCATAATTATAGCGTTTGGCTGGAACAAACAGTTCCTCTCCGACTAATTGCTCTGTGCAGCCAATTTAGTTGAGGCTAGCTGCGATGACACTATCAAGCGATCATCAGAACAAGAGGACACCCATTAAAATGAATGAAATACAGCTTTGATATTGTATTTCTGGTGAGAACAGCTATCAAATCTGGATCTAGTTACACAACCGTTTTAATTCTCAGTCCTTTTCTAAATATGTGCTGCAAAGAAATGGGTCAAAACGTTATTAGGATACATTGAGACGTGCAACTTCCAACAAAGCTTACCATCCCGCCTTTCTTTACAACCATTTGAAGAAAGCGTTTGATTGACAGGCAGCTCCGCCAATCATCACTACAGCGTTCGGGTCGTTGAGCCCGCCTTCCCTATTTGATTGCACGAATGAAGCGTCAATCTAAGTTTAATCGTATCTTTCGCTGTCACGCTTAATTATATGATGTATACGCGTTCATGTGTGTCTTGCAAATATGCTAGCCACGAATATACATATAATAATGTTACATTCGATGTAAATATCATGCAGCTGTATTCGACAAATCAGGTTTCTGTACACCTGCTGATCTGGGCTAAAATGATGCTCGCCTAAACGCATTACGCGTGCTTTGAGGTCTCATCCAGCGTGTTACTTGCCTATAAGTTGACCCACAGGAGTAGAAAAGGGGTTTCCTGTGAAAAACTCCATCCTCCGAGTGTCTCTCCTGCTCCGCGTTTCGGCTTCGGCTTGATCAGCTGGAGAGCTAAAACAAACTTAACCGATTACATCATCTCTTAAAGGGACAGTAGCACTGTGAGAAATATGGGGCTTTTCTAAGAATGCACTGTGTGCTTCATCTCTTTAACATGTAAAACAGAATGGACTATCCAACTTTTCAAATGTTAATTTAAGTTCCAAGCTTTTAATCTTTTTTTTAAACGGACAGTTCACACAAAAACTTAAATTGTAATATTAGTATTATATGAAAGTATGAATATTAATTATTGATTAACTGAAACCATGGTTCTTGCTGATTCCACTTTTGCCTTCAGCAAAGACAGAATATTATTTTTATCATCACCAACTTTTGTATTCATATTGATTAGTATTATAATTATTGGGGCCTCATGGTGGCGCAGTGGATAGCACGATCGCCTCACAGCAAGAAGGTCGCTGGTTCGAGCCTCGGCTGGATCAGTTGGCATTTCTGTGTGGAGTTTGCATGTTCTCCCTGTGTTGGCGTGGGTTTCCTCCGGGTGCTCCGGTTTCCCCCACAAGTCCAAAGACATGCGATATAGGTGCATTGGGTAAGCTAAATTGTCCGTAGTGTATGTGTGTGAATGAGTGTATATGGATGTTTCCCAGTGATGGGTTGCAGCTGGAAGGGCATCCACTGCGTAAAAACATATGCTGGATAAGTTGGCGGTTCATTACGCTGTGGCGACCCCAGATTAATAAAGGGACTAAGCCGAAAAGAAAATGAATGATGAATGCTACCAATATTACCAATATTATTCTGTCATTGCTGTTTATATATATATATTCCTGTAGTTTTGCATTTCAGTTCTGTAGCTGTTTATGTGTTATATGTTTACTGTATGTTCTGCACTCTGCAAAAATTCAAGTCAATGGCTTCTGGCCATTTAAAAGTCAATAAAAAAAGAAGAAGAAATAAACTCATTCAGGTTCAACAAAAGTGACACCTGGCAATACACTGAGGAATTATGGAGTAGAAATATAATGTTATCATTATACTCTGAATAATCATAAGTTCAGTTTATTACATAGACCCTAATGACAATTTCACTTCGTAACACCTCAATGTTTCAACATAATCCACATGTATTAATTTTTACTCAACGTAATATATTTCTTAACCATTACACTAGAATAGAGGTTTTGTATGCAGCGCTACATTCACTTAAAAAACATTATAAATAAATAATAATAAAAGGCTATCAGTTATTACAGTATACATACTGCCAAAATTGTATGATTAGCATTGTTTAAGATGCTATTCTGAACATGCTGTAGCCACAGACAAATAAATATTTGCATTTGAATACAGAAAGCAACACTCATTATCATAGACGTCTGCATAAATGATGAGGTATGGAGCTTTGCAAACCAGCTGTGAAATGCAGGCCCTGCCCTGTAGTGATGATGCCCAAATGATTTGATTTCATAGAGCATAACAAAAGCAGGCTGGTGACCTGTCAGTGTGTGTGTTTTGTATATCACACAAAATATCAGATTCCTCTGTGTAGATGCATTTTTGTCTTGTATAGGGACTGGAATTAAACGATTTATAGGATCTATTGTGATAATTGTCACAGGAGGTGACAATTATTCATTCATTCATTCATTTTCATTTCAGCTTAGTCCCCTTATTAATCTGGGGTCGCCACAGCAGAATGAACCGCCAACTTATCCAGCATATGTTTTACGCAGCGGATGCCCTTCCAGCTGCAACCCATCTCTGGGAAACATCTATACACACCTATTCACACTCATACATTACGGACAATTTAGCTTACCCAATTCACCTATACCGCATGTCTTTGGACTTGTGGGGGAAACCGGAGCACCTGGAGGAAACCCACGCAAACACGGGGAGAACATGCAAACTCCACACAGAAACGTCAACTGACCCAGCCGAGGCTCGAACCAGCGACCTTCTTGCTGTGAGGCGAACGTGCTATCCACTGCGCCACCGTGAGGCCCGGTGACAATTATATTATATTATGTTATATTATATTATATTATATTATATTATATTATAGCTCATTTTGATGTAGGCCAGACTTTATCACATCTGAAATACTGCCTGCAGTAATGTTTGTCTTTTTGGCTCTAAAGGTCAACTGATTTCTGTTGTAAACACTACAGCCTGTGATACAAGCCACATAAATAACACGTCTGTGATAATATGGAGAAATTAAGCTGATAGGAACCATATGGTGCTGTGATCATGTTAAAAAGATCCTAATTCGTCTTATGTGATGAACAGGGTATGTGGTATTATCATTTGCTCACAAAGGATGCATTTGTTTAAATAAAAGTACAGTAAAAATAGTAATTTTGTGAAATATTATTAATATACCAGTTTTCTGTTTTAATACAGTTCAAAATGCAATTACTTCCTGTGACGCAAAGCTGGATTTTTATCACTGTGCATGATCCTGAAGACATTTTATTATGATGATTAGTTCCTTAAGACTTTTTTTTCCTTCAATGTTGAGAACTATTGTGCTAGATAATATGTATCATGTACATCAGGTTGCAAAAGATTCGTTTTTTTTACATTGTACTGTCATTGTTCTGCTTGGGTTTCCTCCGGGTGCTCCAGTTTCCACCACAGTCCAAATACATGCACTATAGGTGAACTAAATAAACTAAATTGGCCGTAGTGTATGAGTGAGAATGAGTGTGTATGAATGTTTCCCAGTACTGGGTTATGGCTGGAAGGGCATCCACTGTGTAAAACATATGCTGGATAAGTTGGCAGTCCATTCTGCTGTGGCGACCCTTGATAAATAAAGGGACTAAGCCGAAGGAAAATGATTGAATGAATAAATAATAAAAAAATATATAAATAAATTAAAAAAAAAGTTTCCATAATATATCAAACAGCAAAAATAGCTTTCAGTACTTAATAATAAAAACATGAAGCTTATGAACTAAAAAATACGGATAACTACATGGGCATCAAATCAGCATATTAGAATGACATTTGATGGATCAGGTGACATTGAAGACTGGAGTAATGATGATTAAAATTTGGTCAAATTTATTCTGTCACTGTTCTTTCCAAAACAATATTGTTATTATTCTTATTTAAATCATTTCAAGCTCTTGAAAACTGAAAACTGTTGAAACATTTCTGTCCTTCCTTCGGTGAATTGATTGACCACATGGTGGCGTATGTCTCTATGTGATTGTTTACTGAACTTTCGATAGATAAAGCATTGCACAGAGCAACACCTGTGGCACTGATGAGAAACCCTGCTATTGTAACGATCCAAAAATCCACATGACAGCATGGATATATTGTGTTCAAATGACGGATTCTATATTTATATTGTAATTTTTTCATTTCATGGTCTTAATTTTTTCTAGATTAACTTACATTGCGTGTCATGTATTTCAAGTAATTCTAATAAGGCTTCAGCAACAAGAAAATGACAGCTGCAGTTTGCGCTTTTTTAATTATTAATTTTGGCATGCATCTTGCTGTTGATTAACATACCTGTGAACATTTCAAAGCTTTTTGCAGTTCTTCATTAGAGGCAGAACTCACAAGAACATCCTCTGGTAATTAACTTGGTCACGAATGAGTCAGTTATGAGTCACTGCACATTTATCTGTGTGTGTGTGTGTGTGTGTGTGTGTGTGTGTGTGTGTGAAGCAGATCAACAGAGGAAAAGGTTGAAAGCCAAAAAGAGAAAGTGGGAGAAGAGATTTTAGTTATGCTCAGATACTTATTAAAACGACGAGTAAAAATAATATAAAATAATAAAAATCTATACGTTCAAAATTTTATTCAGCATTAAAGTGATCAAAAGTAACAGCAAATATCTATTCATTGTAACAGAAATATTAATAACAACTAGCAAAATAATAAATGCGTTTTTACCATTGTATTCTTATTAAGAATTCTGAAAAAAATTATAATAAAAACAACCGAAAAGAAAATGAATGAATGAACAACAACTATAGCTCCAATTCAGCATATTAGTATATGATTTCTGAAGTACTGTGTGAATCTGAGACTAATTATGAAAATTCAGCTTTGCATCAAGAGGATAAATTAATATTTCAGAGTATTTTAAAATAGAAAGGTTATTTTCAATTGTAATAATATGTGACATTACTTTTTGCTATATTTCTGATCAGAAATGCTGCCTTGCTGAGCATAACAGACTTCGGATTATAGAAGACTTCATAAGACTAAATGACATCATACAAAAATATCTTACCATAACCTTAAACACTTTTAAAAGTATATCATACCTCTTTAAAAAGAGATTTTTATAAGCTCTAAAAAAAGGAAAGCACTCATGAAGTCTGTAGGCATGTGCACCTGTTATCTGTGCAGATAATGGACATAAAAAACACTGGAAAACTTTCTATGGTCTTGTCAAACTTTTAGTTCTTAAACAAAGCAGATGGAAAGCCTTTGTTAGAGCAGAGAGCACTTCATGGATCTGACTGATGACTTAAAGTGGCCCTAAATACTAAGTGTTTTACTTTTGAAATAATCATTTGATACAATGATCTTACTGTGTACACTTAACATTGTGCTTTTATTTAAAAATGACCTACATGTAATTACATTTATAATTACACTGTTGATGGGCCCTTACACATTAATCCCTCATTAAACATACCCACAACCACCCTAACCTTATCCATATCCCACATAAAACTCTAATATGACAAAAAAACAACAACATAGTAATGTCAAGGAAATTGAAGGGAAGGAAAGTAAAATTACGGTTAATTACCATATACAATAAGGAAACTTACTGTTAACCAGGTAACAGATTTTTACTGTAGCATTTATACAGTTTTTTGCCGTTGACATTACGGTCATCACTGGTCATCAACTCAACAGTTACGGTCATCAACTCAACTGAAGCATTTTACTAGAACTTCATGAACTATGTTAAGCTGCTTTGACACAATCTACATTATAAGAAGCACTACAGAAATAATGATGAGCTTTTTGATGAAAACTCATGTTTTAAAGCAGCAGAATTTTAAAAAGACTTTCCCTCAGATTTGAATAAAATTATCTGAATTTGCATTTAAAAATTACGCTTACATCTTCTGTATTTGAAATTGCACAAGTGGAAACCATACCAAAGTTTTCGTTTTGAGGTGAACTATTCCAACATTAAATAAACTCTAGAAGGGATACAGCTGCAGCTTAAAGTTAACGAGAATTGTTTATATTACTACAACAATAAAATTACTGTACACAACAACTAACTGTGAGATGTAGATTTAGGGCTGGGCATTAATAAAATACAATTTAATGGGTAATTTAATAAATAATATAAATATTTCTCAGGCGGCACGGTGGCTCAGTGGTTACCACTGTCGCCTCACAGCAAGAAGGTCGCAGGTTCCAGTCCCGGCTGGGTCAGGAGGCATTTCTGTGTGGAGTTTGCATGTTCTCACCATGTTCGCGTGGGTTTCCTCCAGGTGCTCCAGTTTCCCCCACAGTCCAAAGACATGCGCTATAGCTGAACTGAATAAACTAAATTGGGCGTAGTGTATGAGTGTGTGTGAATGAGTGTGTATGGGTGTTTTCCAGTACTGGGTTGTGGCTGGAATAGCATCCGCTGTGTAAAACATATGCTGGAATAGTTGGCGGTTCATTCCGCTATGGCGACCTCTGCAATAGAGACTAAGCTGTAGAAAAATTAATGAATGAATTAATATTTCTCATCATAACTACTTTTTATATTACTGTGAGGGCTAGGCTTAGGTTTGGGCTGGGGGTAGACATTAATAAAAAACAATTAATGTGTAATTTAAAAAATATATATATAAATACTTTTCGTTAACTTACGGCTGCAGCTGTATCTCTTCTAGCAACAACCCCATCATTAGGCACCATCATTCAAACACATGATCCCTGTCTCTCTATCACACACACACACACACACACACACACACTGAGAGCCTGATGAAGAACAATCGCCACATAAACACAATCCTGATTATATTATACAGAGAGACAGTCGGCTCATTCAAAATACCAGCAGATTTTACATCCTCAGCCATTTATTGGCTGTAATTTCTGGCTTCCTTCCTGTCTTCTCTAATAAGGAACCTGTCAATAAAGCCACACTCTCAGTGACCCTGGCTTATTAAATAAGAGTACGCAAATTAAGGCTTGCTGGGTTTTTTGGGTTTATATGGTGACAAAATCACTCACGTTTCATCTTAAAAGGTGATTTTGTAATAAAGCAATTAAGGATGTTTAATGTTGGTGTAGTACAATCCTCCAAATGAGAACAAAGCATTGGTTCGTTCACCAAAAGTAGTTAATGCTCATTAGTGAAAAAATATCATTTAGAGGCATGAAAATTACAATAGAAGCATCAGCACAAATGAAATCTTGCATAGCCGAGCAGCATAATACGTCACGTCAAGTAAGTTTGTGACATTGTAACATCACATTTTAATATTTTGTTGTTGCACACATTTCACACAACTGATTTCTCTTGTAAGATAAATGATATAGTTAAAATTATTAGCCCTCCTGTGAAATTTTGATTCTTTTAAAGATATTTCCCAACGGAGAGATTTTTTTCCAACACATTTTTAAATAGTTTTAAAATCTGATTCCTAATAACTAAATTATTTTGTCTTTGCCATGATGACAGTGCATAATATCTTTCTAATATTTTTATTGCAAGCCAATCAGAAAAAAATATTTTCTTAAGGGGGCTAATAATATTGACCTTAATAAAGTTTTAAAAATGACAAAAAAACTGCTTTTATTACAGCAAAACCCAAATAAACAAGATTTTCCCCAGAAGAAAAAATATTATAAGAAATAGTGTGAAAGAAATTGAGAAGTATGTAAAATATATATAATATATATATGAGTGCTCAGCATATATGAGTACATCCCATTTTGAAAATGAATATTTTTATCCATTTCTCGTGAATATGGGTAATATATATTGGTGCATTTGAACAAAACAGATTTATTAAACAGATATATTTATTAAAATAATATTTTTTGTCACAGAAAGTCTTTAGAAATGGAAAGATAATACATTTAAATTCAGGCAAAGTTTTACAAACTACAACATTTCAACAAAATTGTATACATTTTTTTTGCTTCTCTTGATTTTTGCTATTTTTGAACATTTTATTTAATATTTTTCCCTAACATAAATTTGGGCTACTAATTTTTGAACCATTATTGTAAGTTATTTTGTTAGATTAGCTTCAGATTTGGCTTCAGATTTGGAGCTGCGCTTCGGTGGATTTGCTCTTCAGTGTTTGAACTTTCAGCAGTGAACTTTAAACCACACTGAACTAAACTGAACTGAACTGAACTGAACTGAACTGAACTGAACTGAACTTCAACTCTGAAATCTGGACTTTACTAGAACATGTTAAGCTGCTTTGACACAATTTACATTGTAAAAAGCGCTATATAAATAAATTTGAATGGAATTGAATTCAGTACTGACTAAACTAATGTATATGCACACATATAATATTGTAAAGCATCCTATAGAAAATATTCATTTAAATGAGAGATTTGTGGGGGATGCTGAGCACTGTATATATATGTATATATATATATATTTTTTTTTTTTAACTTTCAAACAGCATTTGTATAATGTTAAGATAAACTAGACACCCCAAAAATGCACAGCACTGTGGTAAAAATGATGATAAAAAATATGAAGGCAGAAGTTAGCAGGAAGAACGTTTACGGAACATCACGTTCCCCTAAATGAAAACGAGAAACTGACGATGAGATTTTGGTTATTTTAAGTTACCAACATGATTGTAGTTTAGTGAATTATAATAACCATTTTGTGTGCTGCATTCAGATAAGGTAAACTGTTTAGTCAGATTTCTCAAAGCAAAAGTTCAAAGTGTTTTTTTTCTGTTTCCAAAATCACCAAAACTGACAGAATTTTATTTTTGGGTGAAATATATATATATATATATATATATTTTTTTTTTTTTTAAGCACAATGACAGTCAGTCAGTGTTTTGGTGACAAACAATGTTGCTGGCAGGTGATGCAACTCCAAAACAGATCATTTGGTTTTTTGCGAGAAGGAAGGAAGGAAGAAAACAATGTCCTAACAAGAGCAAGAGTTCAAACTGAACAACTGCTCATAGAAAATCCTGCACTTCAGCTTAACATTAGTCCTCTGCTTTATCACAGCTCAGTGTAAATTGTGAAAATACAATCTAATTCACACTCCTCATTCTGAATATCTCCTCCATTAGCTTAATGCAATTATTCTGATTGGCTGCGGTATGCTTGAATGATTTTCATTGGTTGATGAACATTCTAAAGTGCACAATTCTTTTTAGGGAAACTCACATCTAAAAAAGTTCCAGGTTCCAGGTTGTGACCGCGTTACGGCTCAAGATCACCATGTCGAATGATTTTAGTAACTTTAAATGATACTATAGGCTGATTGGTTGATGAACATTCTAAAGAGTGCAGATATTTCTTTCAAATAAATGCACAGCTAAAGTAGTTCCAGACCACATTAAAGGTCCATATCACTGCGCCGAATGATTTCGGGATTTGCATAATGAAACTAGTCCCACACAGAGGAGTAGTTTACGCTCTTTTTAAGAAATAAATTTCCAGGCCATTTACACAGGCCATTTTTTTTTTCAGGTAATTCAAGATGAGAGTTGGTCACAAACGGCTAGGGCAACCTCAGAGGTTCAAAACTCAAATGTAATTGCCATTGCGCAGCTGAGGCCATGGCTATATAGCTCAGCTGTCATTACATCAAGATTTACAGACAGTAATTTGTTTAACTCTAAAATACAGAAAATAATCCAGGACAAAAAATGGATTATTTCCAGGAAATTTGGTCATTTCTATCAATCTCTAGGTTATTTCCCTGACTGGAAAACAGGTTTTACAGGATGTGTGGGAACTTCGCAGGAAGTGTGAGGACAAAAACCTGACAAATGTAACTGTAGTGTAACCAGAATAACTAACTCCAGACCGTCAAATTTTTACAAAAAAAATGCACACCCAAGATGTAATAGCCATCTCCGCGGGGTGTTATTTTTGAATAATTAAACGGCCTGTGGTCAATTATTGCTTACATGATATTCCAGCCTGATCTCACGAGGAAACACACTATTCTACATTCAGTGGAACTATCCTACGTCTCAGTTTAGTGGGTAATTTGTACGAATTTGTACGATTTCAGTCGTATGAAAATGTACGATTTTTTAAAGGAGGCGTGGCACCCAACCACATCCCTAAACCCAACCGTCATTGGGGAACAAGCAAATCGTACTAAATTGTACAAATAAGACTGTACGATTTCAAACAAATTAGCCACTAAATCAAAAAGTTACAAATTGCTGTGAGATAGCGTTGGATATTCCCATCAGTTAGGCGCTCAACTTCTGCCATCTGTTATGAAATGTTATGACAATATTGTGCAGAGTCACGGGTCTGAGGGTTTGTTTACGTGTCACTCTGCTGTTTTACATGATGGAGCAGGTGAAGCCGCAGCACTCTTTCAGCAGCGTGATACCTGTCTTGCTCATATATGGAGACAACGAAGTCTGCTGTGCTCTGGACGTCATTCTCCTGTCCTTGTTTTGACCTGAATATAAGAGAGAGAAAGAGAGAGAGAGAGAGAGAGAGAGAGAGAGAGAGAGAGA
>CAIGQW010055694.1:11627789-11638668 GCA_903798125.1 Danio choprae | reverse complement strand
AGAGAGAGAGAGAGAGAGAGAGAGAGAGAGAGAGAGAGAGAGAGAGAATACAGCTCAACTTGACTTGACTTGAAAGAGAGAGAGAGAAATATGCAATGACCTTCTCTGGATCATTTTCAGCATCTCTGAACACTGTCGAGCTCAAAGGCAAAGTGTTTTCGTACTACAACATTTACAAAAATACTGTGTGGAAAGCAATTTCAAGAGCATTGAGTTACATATTAAAGACCTGTGTTTTCATGAGCTGTACACTTAGGTAGAACTAAAAATATTTACAGAGAGTCAACTCTCAAACTGAATTGATACAATTGTAGCGGACTGAACAGGGCTGTGTTTCCCAAAAGGATCGTAAGCCCAAGTACAGTAGATGGTAAAAATGATCATGCGACTGATAATGATACGTCCTGTTTGCCAAATGCATCGAAACTTAAGTATAGCACTTTAATGTTCATTAACTTAAGAGCAAAGATACATTGTTATCATAAAACCCAGCCCAAATGTATGGTTGCAATGTATGTTGTATTGAAATAAGACAGTTCAATTGGTTTAAGTTGATTTGAACTGAAATATATAAATGATACTTACTGTAATATAATATAAATCAAACACTGGCTGTGTGATTGTTTTTGTCATCTTCAAAATGTAAACTACAGCATATTATCATACAGCTTTACTGTTTAAATAAAGTCAGATACAACTTTATCCATTTATACAGTATAGGCAATATATATACAGCAAAATGTAATGACAAAAAGTCAAGACAACAAATATTTTTATGTTACTTTATCTTATTTGAAAAAGTTGATCAGGTTTCAACTAAAATTTGAAAGTTATACACAGTTAATATTTTCAGTTAGTTTGATTGATGTAAATTGAGACAACTAGAAAGGTTAATTTGATTCAATTAAAAAGGTTAAGTCTGCAGGGATGTTTTTACAGTGTACATACAGGGATATTTTGATTGCTTTTTTTGTAGATAAAAAGTAAAATGTAGATAGGTTGTACAATTGAAAATGTAAGTATATCATTGTCCAGGTCCAGTCTACTAAAGGCAACTACGAGGAATGGTATTAAAATATAAGTTATTAAAGATTAAATAAGTAATTGTAAACATCATTCTATTATGTATAGCTGTTTTGAAACTTGTTTATTGTGATAAAGGATTAATAAATTAACTGCAACTGAAATCTATAAAGCATATAATGCTCAGTTTGTAATCTTTTATAAAGCAGCACTAAAAGATTTTTAAAAAATGTATCAAATCTTTCCACAGCACTGATTGTTTTCCCTTGTTTTGTCAAACATTCCTTCTTCCAGAGACCATCATGCATTTCTACACTATTTCTCACAGTACTCAATTAGCTCATTAGTTGTAAACCGGAGGAAAGCAAATGAAGACAGCACAGCTTATTAACATTCAGAGAACAGAATTAGCGATCCTGCTTGTGACAATGCCTCCTCCTGAGTTCTCTACTTTTCATTTTCATTAAACTAAAACAGGCAGTGAGTAAGACAATTAAGATGCTCAAAAGAACAGATTATTTATTATTATTCATTTGTTGATTCAAAGTGTGAAAAAAGTAGTTTAAGAGCTTGGCTTTTGAGCAACACACACATTTACGCATGTACATACTTTTTAAGCTGCACCTGTTGGGAAATTTGCCATGTAGGAAGTCAGCCATCTCTTTGTCCTCCTCTCGCTCCCTGAGTGCAGAAAAACAGATATTAAGCAGACAAATGAACATAGATGAGTCAGGATGCATTCTCATGTGTATTCTGTTTTTTTGTTTGTTAAGGGAAGATAGAATTTTGCATATTTTTTTAAGGAAGATTCTTATACTTAAGCTGCATTATTTGATAAAAAAATAAAATGAAAACATAAATATTATGAAATATTATTATAAATTTAGACGTACTGAGAAATATATACAGTACAGTATATATGCTGTTTTGGTCACAGTTCACAATAAGGATTAGTTAGTTAGTTTTCTAACATGAGCTAACAATACTTATATATCATAGTTCATCACCTACTAATGCGTTAATAAAATTCAAAATCCTGCTTGTTAACATTAGATAATGCACTAAGTTAACAAACTAAAAAGTAACAATTTTATTTTCATTAACTAATGTTAATAAATACAAATAAATGCTTTAAATGTATTGTTCATTGTTTGTTCATGCTATTAAATACATTGAATAACATTATCTGAAGCAATTTTAATGTAAAGTGATATTATTGTTGTATATGTGAATTTTCGGGCCGCACGGTGGCGCAGTGGGTAGCACAATCGCCTCAAAGCAAGAAGGTTGCTGGTTCGAGCCTCAGCTGGGTCAGTGGAGTTTGCATGTTCTCCCCGTGTTGGCGTGGATTTCCTCCGGGTGCTCCGGTTTCCCCCACAAGTCCAAAGACATGCGCTATAGGTGAATTGGGTAAGCTAAATTGTCCGTAGTGTATGTGTGTGAATGAGTGTGTGTGGATGTTTCACAGTGATGGGTTGCAGCTGGAAGAGCATCCGCTGCGTAAAATATATGCTGGATAAGTTGCCGGTTCATTCCGCTGTGGCGACCCCAGAATAATAAAGGGACTAAGCCGAAAAGAAAATGAATGAATGTGAATTTTCAGTTTCATGCAATTTCATTCAGATTCACACATCATTCAGTGACATTATCTTTCAAAAAGTCTTGTAAAATGAAAGGTTTTTGTTCAAATAAAAATTGTTATTTTGAATTTTCTTCCTTCAAAAACAATAACAAATACTAAAATCGGCATGAAATAAAAATTTTAAATGTTTATTTTAATAAAGCACATTGTTTGGTTATTAAATTATTCTGTCATTCTTAAGGTGAACAATTAATCAGTGCAAGGTAATCCACTGAAAAAGCAGTTTAACTTGGCAATATTTAATCAAAATCTGCATTTTTGCAACATTTGCTTCTACTCTGGAATGACTACTCTGATGATGTCAGTTTGACAGCTTGAAAAATATATGTTAAGCCACACCCCTTCAATATTTAATTTGCTGTGAGTGAAAGATGATAGGTGGAGAGCAAAAACAAAACTCCGCCCCCTTCTCAATATTCCATTTCACTTGTAAATGCATCATCGATCATATTAAAATAAAGCAGGATTCCATATTGGACTTTAACATTTCTAACCTTTTGCCAAACTACATTCACAACACAAAGGTTTAATAATGCTCAAAAAAACATATCATGAGGCAAATGTCAGTGATTGTGTTTTATCAAAGCCATATAATAAAACAACACACTTCATCGTGACAAGTTATATTATCATCACTTCTCATGATGATGTGTGATTGCATTCAGAGCACTTGTTGGCATATACTGTGGGTATTCAGTGTGGTTTATTGGTGACTGGCAAATCTAAACCAACCTCAATCATTTAGGTCCCTCCTCTTTTTAAATCAATAGAATACCTTATCCTTATCCTTATTTTTTACATTACAAATATTCCTACATACAATTATTACATTTCATGTTTCATGTTCAGTTGTCAGTTGTTGTTTGCTGCACCCACCAATATAGCATGTATTATTATTTTTTAGGCTGTAAAATTAAAAAGCAGAGCCACACATGAACAGCTGTGAATTGAGACAGTGAGCTCTCACCAAACATTCACACTCAAAATCCAAACAATCAATTATTCTCTTAGCACATGGGCCTTAGTGTTTGACATCTCACTGTTTTTCTCTCTAGCACCCACCAGTGCAATAGCTGCTTGTCATGCGGGTGATGGTGGCTCATTTATCCTGTGAATAAACTGTGAGGACTTCATCCGTATTGGCTTGTAATGCGTGCGTCACTCACAATTACTCACACACGCACACGCACACGCACACGCACACACACACACACACACACACACACACACACACGGTCATGAGGTCTTGGCAGATGGAAACCAGTCAAACCCAATGAAAAAAGACAACAACAACATGCAACAGCTATCTTCTTTTTTTTTCATTTCATTTCTTGCCTGTGAATCAATCTTTCTGTTTTCTGAGAATCAGAGCCACTGGGAGCATCTGAGAGCATGACGTTAGGCATGTGCGTGTGTGTGTGTGTGTGTGTGTGTGTGTGTGTCTGTGGGGAAGTAAGGGTGGATTATTGGCTTCGAGTGGAGGGTAATTGGATTGCAGTATCTTCACAGATGAGGGAACAGCCACAAGAGGCACAAAACACATTCTCGGGGCTGATAGTCACGGATGCTAGGCGGTAATCTAAAGGGTTACGGCCCGTGTGCCTGAATGTCTCTAAAGGCTCTTTAAAACTGACCTGAGCCTCTCAAACTCCATGTCATCTACTAGAAAGTCACGCGTCTCCACCAGCTTCTGAATCTGTTGAAGCAGCTCCTCCTCACGCTGTCGGTCCTCCTTGGACTTGTCTTTGTCTGCAATAGGATGCATTAAATTGATCAGAAACGATGGTAAACACATCTAGACGTCAGAATGGACCTCAGATTTAATCCCAAAATTTTAAGCAGATAGAAACCATTAGTTAGAAAAAATGCATTTTGAGCATCAAATCACCACATGAGAAAGATTTCTGAAGGATCGCGAGACACTAAAGATGCTAGCCTTTTTTCATACAAAGAAGAAAATTAGATTTATGATCAAAACTGTAATATCGCATAAAACATTTGCAAATAAAGCACTGTTTCAATCCAATGAATCAAAGAGAACAAATCGTCACTTCCTGGTATTGGTCCTAAATTTTAAAAAAAAGAAACACAGAATTTGATGTAGTAGGAGAAGCCACTGTGTGCCTTTTTTTCTTGTATAATAAATCACTTGCACCTCAGAAGATGAAATGCAGTCATAGTGTGGTGGCTTTTGGAGACACAAGAACGCTCTTTGGTAGTGCAGATGCTTAAGATGGTTTTGAAAGTAATACAACTGAACCGCTTTGATGATGGACTTAGGTTAAGGGATTTTAGAATGACCAAAACAACATTTCATATCTTGTGCAATGTGGTCAGTCTGCTGGTTTGTCCATTAATGCTGTCCCATCACACACATTCTAATTTTGGTAAAACAAAATGACATGACATTCTTGATGCGCATGCTGGAATTTATTTGGTAGATGTGTTTCCATCAAAGATTATGCACATTTTTCTTATCATATAAAACATTTATCCCACTCTGATGTGTGCAAACGTTTTTCTATGCACGTTTTCAAGAATAATGTGCACCTTAGCTTTTCCTATATAAAAATAGGTGGATGGAAACAACCATTGAGCATTCTGTTTTTCATAACAGGAAAACTTAACATTGTGAGATAAATGAAAGCATCTGCAAAATCAATAAATTATATGTAACAGAAACATTTTTTTTACTTAATATAAAACTCAAACTTAATATTTAACAATAAAGATGTTTTTACTGCAATTTATGATCCAATAAATGCAACCTTGCAGAGAATGAAAGACTCCTCCAAAAAACAAACTGATTTTTCAAGACAGCAATGAAAGCATAAATCTGATCGCTTTAGAGGACATGGAAAATCATGCAGTCATATTGTTAACATGTCACATTTAAGTATTTTAATTGCTGTTATTATCTTTGTTATTATTTGTGTGATTTACTAACAATTGTTTGCTAGCTTTTTAAATAAATTCGACATATGATTAGAAACTAATTATTATATTAAAGTGGTATCCAGGGGCATTTTTGTACTATCATATGATAATATATAATGCTTTGACCATTTTTGAACACCATTTCTTTTTTAATTGATGCAAAAGAGTAACGGCTGAATATCTGCACTTCAATTCTATATGTATTGTTTAAAATGATAGTTCAAACAAGAATGTCAATTGTGTCATTATTTACTCCCTCTTGTTGTTCCAGATCTGTTTGACCTTCATTTCTCTGTTGAACACAAAAGAAGATATTTTGAAGAAAGCTGGAAACACGTAACCACTGACCTCCATAGTATTTGTTTTTACTACTATGGATGTCAATGGTTACAGGTTTATCTTCTTTTGTATTCAACAGAATAAAGAAACTCTTAAAGGTTTGAAACAACTTGAGGGTGAGTAAATAGTGAGTAAATGCACATTTTTAGGCAATTATCCTCTTAACTTTACTTCCATTGTGGTAGCATACAGAGCCACAATTGTTAAAACTGTGTTGATTTGTATATAGAGCTAACTGTATAAGAAAACCCTGACTCCACAGGTAAGCCAGGAAGACCAGCAGGTCTCAAAATAAATGGGCCTCACCATTGCTGGAATGTGACTTATTTAAACGTGTAAAGTATAACGCATTATTTTCTGCCGTATTGAATAAATAACCTCTTCTGTGAATGCAAGCTTTGTGTGCACTTGCGAAATGAGGTTTCAGCAGTAAACAAAACACAGTGTATGCTTGATTCGCACATCTCCTTGGAAACTGGAGACCTATAGTGAAGTATGTCATAAGCATGTGCTGAAGAGCGGCTGACATGAAAACAGGAGCAGTGAATGATGCTGTTCAAGAGAGAACACGAAGACACCTCAAAGAAAGTCACATAATACCGGGAGTACAGAGCGAGTTCTTCCTCAGATTCTAAAGCAGACTGTATATGTTAGCTGAATTCCTTTTTTACTGTACTCTGCTATTCACAGGTGTTAGAAATAAATTAATTTGATTAATTTCCATGTATTCTGTTTATATTCTTTTATATCTGTATACTTTTAAAGAAACCCAAAGTTCATAATATAAATGTATGTGCTTCTTTGATATAATCACATGCTCAACTGTAGTTTTCAATCAGTTGAATGGTTGGAATGTGTTGCAGGAATATTGTGATGACAAAGAGTATCCGATCAACAGAATTCAACCAAACAAACTGTATAGAACATTGATTAAAGACAATGCTTCATCATTTCTTTGTATGCCTGTATAAAAACTGACCTTGGAGGACTGCCCTCTGAGCAACCAGAATGGATCCTCTTGTGTTTATTCTGTATTGTTCCCTTGCTGCAAGAGCATGAAATCTTTGAAAATAAATCTTCCTGAGTCTTGGAATAATTTTTAATCCTGACAACAGGTTTGGGAAAGGTTTTGTGGTCTTTTTTTATGTTTTTGAAAGAAGTCTCTAATGATCACAGAGGCTGCATTTATTTGATTATAAGTGCAGTAAATAAAACCTGACAAATTGGCATCATTACTCCAGGCTTCTGTGTTACAGGATCCTTTAGAAATGATCTTATTATAGCTTACCGATTATAAATGATTTGCTGTAAACTGTTCTGACTGCACTGATGAATAAAAAGGCTTGTAGTTTGACTATCTAACAGACACGATGTTTAGTTTGGGGCTGTTTAAAGCATCATTGAGCCTCTGCTCTGTATGATAGGCAATAAAAACAGATATAAAAACAGATCCTCTCCACCACTGAGAATAAGATCTGTATACGTCTCCTAGATTTAAAAACAAAATCTGTTAATTAAGAGTTGCCAGTAGCTTGTGACTCACAGATGTTTTTCTGCTTATTTACACTTTCAAATTGCATGATGGGACTTGATCTCTGCTCCAACAACTTTTAATGATGAAAATGTAACTCTGCAGTTAGAATTTTATTGACATTTTAAGTAGTTTGAAACAATTTGTTGTATGAGAAATAATATCTACAGATTTGCACAAAAGGAGAAAAAGTACTGCTAGCAATGTACCCAGTTTTTGTACAATAATTTGAATGACCATTGCAATGTTTTGTTGTATTAAACTACTAAAATGTCAACAAAAGTCACTTTGTTCAACATCAAAAGTTGACGGAGCAGAGATCAAGATCCCATAATGCACTTTGAATGTGTAAATAAATAGAAAAACACCTGAAAATCACAAACTATGGGTAACCCTTAATTAACAAATATAATTTTTACAGTGCAGACTCAATGCAACATCAAGATATTAATGTTTTTTTATTTTATTTTAAGAACATACCTGGGATGGAAACCAGTTTCTGGAGTTCTTTTTTGAGCCTTGTGATCTCCTTACACAACTGGATGTCGTCCATCCTGATGAATCATAGAAGAAAAAGAGAAGAAAAATTGGCTTGTAAAATGCCACATTGTAATTTTTCACATATCACATTTCATCTAGTGTGTAATGTAGCGGTTTGTGAATCTAGAAGGTCTGTAAAGTTGAAGTGCATGATAAATAGCATTAATTTCTTTCAAAAGAAAGAAGCGATTGCCTTAAATTGGTAAGTAATTCCAGACTTATTTGTTGTATATTTATAACCAGTGTTGAGCCTAACGCATTACAAGTAACATGAGTTACGTAATAATATTACATTTTAAAGTAATGAGTAAAGCATTACTTAAAAAAAATAAGTAATAATATTTGAGTTACTTTTTAATGTAAAATTAATGTAGTCATGTTGAATCCTGCACTCAATGAGAGAATGCCTTCATTATTTTGAATGAAGCGAAGAAAAGGAAAAGTGAATTGTCTCAATGGACAGTAGTTTTACGCCTCACAGCAAGAAGGTCGCTAGTTTGAGCCTCGGCTGGGTCAGTTGGCATTTCTGTGTGGAGTTTGCATGTTCTCCCCGTGTTTGTGTGGGTTTCCTCCGGGTGCTCCGGTTTCCCCCACAAGTCCACAGACATGCACTATAGGTGAATTGGGTAAGCTAAATTGTCCGTAGTATATGGGTGTTTCCCAGTCATGGGTTGCAGCTGGAAGGGCATCTGCTGCGTGAAACATATGCTGGATAAATTGGCAGTTCATTCCACTGTGGCGACCCCTGATTAATGAAGGGACTAAGCCGAGAAGAAAATGAATGAATGAATGAATGAATGAATGAGTATAAAGTGCTTGTTAATTGCAGAGCTCCTCTATTTAGAAAAATAAATAAATAAAAAACCCTGCAGGTTTTGAAAGAGATCAAGCATCAGTCATGCAGGCAAGGAAAAGTAAGGCAAAAGTAATGTAACGCATTACTTACCATAAAAAAAAGTAACTAAGTAATGCAAGAAGTTACTTTTTGTGGAGTACCTCAATGCATCACATTCAAAAGTAACTTTCCCTAACACTGTTCATAACAAATCTGCATAATAATCTAGCCTACGGACTTTACTGTGGCCTATCAACAACGTCTACTTTGACCCTCAACCAGGGACTGTAAAGGGTCAACAAATCACAAGAGTGTGCCAATTGACCAATCAGAGAAAAGTAGATATAAAAATGTATTTATTTATTTTTTTAATATATATTTGGCATGGTTTCCCAGGGATGGGTTGCAGCTGGAAGGGCATCCGCTGCGTAAAACATATGCTGGATGAGTTGGCGGTTCATTCCGCTGTGGCGACCCCAGATTAATAAAGGGACTAAGCCGAAATGAAAATGAATGAATGAATGAATATTTGGCATGGATGTAAACCTACTATAGAAGATCCCCAAAACATAAAAAAATTATTGGCAACACTTTGAACATTTTAAATTACGTTAAAAAAAATGCACTTCAAACTGTCCTTAAACTGTGCTTCATGCTTTTAGATCCACAGTATTGTACACCAGAACATATTTTCCAGACAGAAGTCAAGGTAAGAGTGAACGGCATGAATTCATCAAAACAGATTTCATTGACTGATGCTAAAGGAGTCTGTTTGGCAGTGCAATAACACATAATATGGTTTACTAGGTGCTATGCACACTGTTACCATACAAATAACAACACACATGCACATACATTTGAAGCTGTTGTCGAGATCAAGCAGATTTATATTACTCGCATAGCACACAAAACTCACTCACAGGGTTTGCTATTGTTGTAAATAAGTGCAGTGAATCTATTTACCAATAAATATCCTCAACAATTTCCCCTGCTTTTATTACATGATCTATGCCTGTTTATCTTACATTTCTGCACTGCACTTTGTTTAAATGGTCTCTGAATGAAAAAATTTTTTTTCTGCTGTTGAACACAAAAGAAGATATTTTGATAAATGTTTCCATTGGGTAACCATTCACTTAGTGTTTTTTGTTCCAATGGATGTCAATGGCTGCCGATTTCCAACATTCTTGAGTGCTCTACAGAAGAAAAAAACATGAACAGGTTTCGAACCACTTGTGTGTTTGTAAATTGTGAGTAGGGTACTTTTAGGTGAACTATCCCTTAAAAGACATGTAGTTACTTACAAATGAACCCCAATTTGCAGGATGTAAAAGGTGCTTTTTTATATAATAGATGTAATGGTGACCAAAGTTTTTCCACTTTTATTGTACAGTTTGGTTTGTAGAATTAATTTGCATTGTGTATTAAAAAAATGTCCTGAACTAGTCTTAGTCTGTTAATAATGATGATAAATCTCTCAAAATTTATATGGGTTGAATTTAAACAAACAAATTAAGTTTAGTAATGTTCAACTTAATTTGTTTGTTTAAATTCAGCCCAAATAGAACGTTTACAATCACTTAGCTTTAAAAATTGAGTAAATCCAAGGAATCATCTTTGAAATTTTTTTTTAGTGTACCTCTTAACGGCAAAAGTTCTTAATTTGTCTTCCTGTGCTTTAAAATGCTTTAAAAGATTTACTTAATGTGTGAATTATGTGCAAAAATATATATTTGTGTGAAAACAGCAGCTATGCCAGTTTCTTCTATGCATGTCAAGCAGCCACCTGTGGTTCTATCATAATAAGAAAGCACAGTCAGACTCAATCTAAAAAGGCAGACTCACATATATCTGAGCTCAGACTCTTTGCGCACGAGTGCATCTTTTATCCTCTCGATTTTGAAGAGCTCTCCCTCGATGTCCTCCACAGTAATGGTGGAATCAGCCATGGACACCACGTCATCTTCAGCTGTGATCGACAACAAAAACACATTACATTATTAACATCTGAAGAAGCACTCTCGAGACTATA
>CAIGQW010055694.1:11606093-11627389 GCA_903798125.1 Danio choprae | reverse complement strand
TATATATATATATATATATATATATATATTTGTGACAAAACTAATTTTACTCACTTGTTTTCTCTCTTTCTTTCTCTCTCTATATACAGTATAAGTTAACTTAATAGGGTATGCATAATTAAATTATAATAATGTACTATTAATGTAGGAAACATATTACCAAATTTCTAATGGAAAATGTAACTTTAAATAATTAAAATGTTTCCATTAAAACAAAATTCTAATAATAAAACAATAAAAATATAATAATATAATATAAAAAACAACAAACATTAACAACATTAATACATATTTAATTTATGTTTTTATTTTATTATATAATATGCATTTGCTTTTGTTCATTTGTCAACATTTCTTTTGTTTTGTTTTGTGTTTTTTTTTTGCAGAAATGACAATAAGTGAGAAAAACAAATGTTTTCACTGTGTGTAAATCTTTGGGTTATTTAACCAAAAATGTATTTCTTAACTCTTCTGAAGTAAAAACATGATATTTATTTATTTATTTATTTATTATTTTCATGTTGGGCCTCACGGTGGCGCAGTGGATAGCACGTTCGCCTCACAGCAAGAAGGTCGCTGGTTCGAGCCTCGGCTGGGTCAGTTGACGTTTCTGTGTGGAGTTTGTATGTTCTCCCCGTGTTGGCGTGGGTTTCCTCCAGGTGCTCCGGTTTCCCCCACAAGTCCAAAGACATGCGGTACAGATGAATTGGGTAAGCTAAATTGTCCGTAGTGTATGAGTGTGAATGGGTGTGTATGGATGTTTCCCAGAGATGGGTTGCAGCTGGAAGGGCATCCGCTGCGTAAAACATATGCTGGATAAGTTGGCGGTTCATTCTGCTGTGGCGACCCCAGATTAATAAAGGGACTAAGCTGAAATGAAAATTTTCATGTTTACTACATCGTCATAGATTAAAAAAAAATTTTTTGTTAATTAACCATACACAGCTAATCCTACGGCACCAACCATGGTGAATCAGTATACTAGTTAATGAACATTGTTAAGCTGTTTTTCTCAGTTTGTCTTCTTCCGCTTGAAGATAAAAATAATAGCATGATTACACATTTGTTCAGAAGCAGGACTTCTGTGATGTGGACTCTGCTAACAAGCGATCTGGTGTTGAGCAGCTACATTTCAAAGCACGAGCTGCGGATGAAGATGATGATGGTGATCTTCAATCTGCTAACTATTAATACTGAACTCGGCATGAGTCCGAGGGAGGCTGACAATTACGTCTGTGATCGACCTCCATCTTCGGTTCATCATACAGCACTGATTCACTATTTGCACCACATCATTACTTGGTTGTGTTTTAGATAACTTGATGAAACAGACAGCAATAACACTGTAAAAAAAACCTGTGAAAAACTAATTAAACAATGATGCAGAGTTATTTATGGAGACATGTTTCACATTACACATTACAAACTGGCACTGCAGAAAACCGTTTTGATTAATTGCATTAGTTTGTCTAGTTTTATTAGCATTTTTTCCCACAGAAAAATAATAATAAAGGAGAAACATTTTACAAATAGTATATTTTATTTATTTGACTATTTTTACTTTTCTAAATTTATGTGTTTTGATTTTTTTTAATTAGTCTAGTTCCAGTTGAAGAAAAAAAGTTTTTTTGAGGTGAAATAAATAATTTAGTTATTGATTGCACAATAAATTTGTATTAAAATTATAAATTAAATGTAAATAATATTACTACAAATTATACCATTTGATAAACATTGCATAAAATATTTTTACAAGTATTGGCATTTTGTTTTATTAACATATTATATTTAAAGAGACAGTTTGCCCAAATGTTTTCATTCTGTCATCAATTACTCTCCTCCACTTGTTCCAAACCTGTTGGAGTTTCTTTCTTCTGCTGCACACAAAGGAAGATATTCTGCTGCTGTTAGAAAGCTGCAGGATTTGACGTACTATTTTTTTGTTCCTAATATGGATGTCAATGGTTTATAAAACTCTTCTGAATATCTTGTTTTGTGTTCAACAGAAGTTTAGAACCACTTGAGTCTGGGTAAATGGTATATAAACGACCCCATTAAAAGCATAAAAAAGAAGTATAGTTTCTGTCAACAAAATTAAAACAAAAAATGTCAAATGCAATACAATTTAAAGCCATAACAATAACTATATTGTCATTTTCAGAACCCCTTTGAATGATTAAAACACTGACGGCCAATCAGAATCCACCTGACTTAAACATACAGGAGCACTCAAAGTAACAGACAATGTAACTCTAGTACAAACTTAAAACAAACACAATGTTACGATCCAATACTGTGGATGTAAATATAGTTAATGCTTTATAATACTACAGTCATATATCTTGGCTTAAAGTCTGTTGAGTCATCTAGATCAATATGCACAGATTTCTTTTTCATTTTTAATAACTGAAGTATGCATTTCAAATAGGTTTGGGCTTGTGAAAATCAGCGGAGAAGGCCAAGTGTTATTTTCTGTCTTGTTTTTTTCCTCCTCAAAAAAAGAGAGTGATGCGTGTCCTCCGATGACTCATTCGGCTCATCCAATGATGCGCACAACAACTGCAATGCCTCATAAACTAAGTTCTGTCTCTATGGCAACAGTCCAGGTCTTCAGTTTTACACGGTTATTGGATTTCAAAACAATGGGATTGACCCCCAAATCCAGGGGCGTCACTGCCGTTCCCAGAGCACATCCACAAAGCACTATTTCACACCTACTTAAAGGGAACACATCTTGCCCCTTTTCATTAGACATGAACTAAATCTTTGGTGTGACCAGAATATGTCTGTGGATTTCAACTCAAAATATTCCAGAGATCATTTATTAGAGCTTTTTTATTTTGGTGTGAGAAAAACCCCCCACACAGTTTTGTGCTTTTGTCCCTTTAAATTCAAATGAGCTGCTGCTTTCGAGAGTAGGGCGGAGCTTTTACAGAAACAACAAAACAAGTGAATCTCACATAGACAAAAGGTCAGAAATGACCAACAGTGCATTAAAGCTTTACATATTAAAACCACGTGCAGTGGGTGGAGACACGCAGATTGAAACGTTTTAATATATAATAAGCTATAATAAGTTTTCTACAAGCCCCAGCTGGGTCAGCTGGCGTTTCTGTGTGGAGTTTGCATGTTCCCCCCGTGTTTGCGTGGGTTTCCCCCACAAATCCAAAGACATGCGGTACAGATGAATTGGGTAAGCTAAATTGTCCGTAGTGTATGAGTGTGAATGGGTGTGTATGGATGTTTCCCAGTGATGGGTTGCAGCTGGAAGGGCATCCGCTGCGTAAAACATATGCTGGATAAGTTGGCGGTTCATTCTGCTGTGGCGACCCCAGATTAATGAAGGGACTAAGCCGAAAATGAATGAATGAATGAAAGTTTTCTACATTGTATATACACTGTGTGCCTGATTATAGTTCATCAATAATAAAAAACTATTTTCATGACATGTCCCATTTAAGCATTCAACTAAAATGAATATGAACTGAATATATACATTTTAAAAATGCAATAATATTCTTAAAGGGATAGTTCACCCAAAAATGAATATTTAATTTTTATTTACTGACCCTCAAATGGTTTTAAACCTTCATGAATTTATTTCTTCTGTCGAACACAAAAGGTGATGTTTTAAAGAATGTTGGAAACTGGTAATCATTGACTTCCACAGTAAAAAAAATAATAATAATAAAATAAATACTATGGAAGTCAACGGCTGCTGCTTTTCAACATTTATCTAAATATTTTCTATTGTGTTCAATGGAACAAAGAAACTCAAATGCATCTAAACTGTGAACTGTCTTTCCCTGTTGTCTTTTTTAAAATAGCAAAGCATTGAAAGCATGTAAGGTGTAAAAAAGAGTTTTATAGGATTATTATCATTAGTATGATTTTTTTCAGTTCATGATTCATGTGTAAGCAGGAGGTTCATTTCCACTGGGTAACATACTCATCTTTATTAGGGGATTCTGCTGTTAAAATGCTCGATACTTATCCGGTTATGATGATTTATAAATCTCTCTAATAGCAAATCTGGTTTATATTTGATCTTGAGCTGATTTACTTAGCAAAAGGTCAGTGTGATATAAGTCGACTCATGTCTCAACAAGAGCCAGAATAAAGGAACACTACAGTATGATGATTCATTTCCATAAAAGATTATAAATATATTTCAACATCTAAAATAAAAATAAACTATTTATTTATTTTCATACAGACGATCAGAATAAATTTAATAAAACATGTTATAATAAAGTCATAATAAATTATAATCATAATAAACTGCACCAGAATTAATACAAACAATTTCCAAGATTCTCTAATGAATTTATATTAATCATTTATTTATTTTGAATTACTATATTTTTTATTCTTTTTTTTTGTTCAACTTTATGAATGGTTTAGTGTCTTCCATCACTCACTGAACAAAACATTTTAACCATTAAAAGGACATTTAAACAGTGTATTATTTAAAAGTCAAACTTTTAAACTCGGTGGTGAACAGAGAACCCAGGTAAGCTGACTGGCTTACAGAAGTTGCTGTCTGTGTTTTTTTTTTTGCCAGAGGCTGCTTACACAGACACCTTCCTAAGGCTATACAGAGCGAACACATCGTTCCGACATAAGGTACATCTTTTATCCCTTCATCTCTACACTTCAATGCCTTTCCTCTCTCTGCCCTCGGAAACACTATAAGCTATGACTCACCTCACAGCGCTGAGCAGATATTGGCTTTTAATTGCCTGACAGTCAGTGTGAAAAGACGTCCATATAAACCGCATCCACATTCCCACCAAAGGAAAACAAAAGTGATGGAAAGCAGGGCCAATATATCAAGAGGAGGAATGTGGGACAGCCTGATGTGGTCTGGTCAGTGTGTGTGTGTGTGTGTGTGTGTGTGTGTGTGTGTGTGTGTGTGTTTCAGATCAGTGCTGACAGTTTTATTCTCATGTGTCAGTTCAGCACAGACCTGCTTGGTCTCACTCGCACTAAACTCTGGAGATCCGTGAGGCATGAATTCACTGATTTATACATCAATGATATGGTATATATACTGTGCTCAATATAAATGACTACACCCCATTATGAAAATGAAGATTTTTTATTTTTTTAGGTAATATATTTTGGTGCATTTGAACAGAACAGATTTATTAAATGGATACACTTATTAAAATTATATTTTAGTCACATCTTTAAATAGATTATACGTTTAAATTCAAGCAAAATATTGAAAAATAAATTGCAAACTGCAACATTTCAGTAACATACATTTGGGTGTATTCATTTTTGGACAGTTGTCATAATTTATTTTGTTAGATTAGCTCCAGATTTGGCTTCGGTACTGACTAATCTAATGTATATGCACACATATAATATTGTAAAGCTTCCTATAGAAAATATTCATTTAAATGAAAGAATTGTGAGGGGGGTATATGCTGAGCACTGTAGTTGAAAACTATTATCACACATTTTCACATTCATAATCAAATGTAAAATGTAATGTAACCATTAGCTAAATTTAGTGCACAGGAGGGCTAATAATTTTATCTTAAACTACACAAACATGCAGTCTATAATATATAGTGTATAATAGAAATATATGGTTGGAAGAATGCTTAGATACTTGGATTTCATTAGTGTTTTCATTCCAACAGAAATAGGCATAATCAATTAATATTTGTAACTTGGTTGACTCGGATGTGCATGGAGGATGTGCTCTCTTCTAAAGTCTTTCATTCAAATTGCCTCCTGTTCCCCACAGAACTCTCCAGATCGAACATGTTGCTTTAAGCAAAGTTCATATGCTTTTTCAAACACCTCTTTACTTGGAAGATATTCTGACTTGGCAAGGTATTTAAAGAAGTCAGAAGGCTCATGCTATGCACCTTTCATGGTCAAAAGCACAATAGTTAACTGCAAATGTGCTTTTCAATGCGCAGTAATACATTGTGAGCAATAATAGTTGCTGAATCAACAGTGTTTAAAACATTAATGTGACAACAGCAGATAAGTCTGTTCTCCTACGCTCGAGAATCCCTTAAACCTGGAGATTGTAAATGTACGTCATTCCTGATGGAACAGTGGAGGCGTTGGGATCTCACACTAACTCGCAGCGTCAATCAGTTTTCACAGTTTCAGCAGACACCTACACCAGCTCATGCAGTACTACAGCATACAGACAAACACACAGCAATATCACTAAGTCATTCACCAATAATAACTGCGGCATCCACCACTGTGAGTTTCTTTAAAACTCTATCAAATATTTCACCAGCCAGTGGCACAACAATGAAAGTAATTAAGAAACCTGCCTATTTTAATGGCACATTTAGTGCATTTTAAAGTCTCAGTGAAATCAAAATGAAAGTTTTTTTTTTTAGGTGTTAGAATCAATATGTTAGTCATAAGGTATTCTATAACCTAGTGTGTTCCAAAACAGTGATTTGCAATTAAAAGACACACAACAACAACAACAACAACAACAACAACAACAACAACAACAACAACAACAGAAAGAGTCACCTCATATTTAATTTTTTTTATCAAATCTTCTGACCAATCAAATGCTCTCTAGCATTCAATACATCCTGCTCACTTCAAGACATTATTGCTGATGCTAAAATTGGTAATTTATTCATGTTGACAAAAAACTTGCAAATATAAGAAAATAATAAATAGTAGCCAAACTGCGTTGACTCCTTATTAGTCATTTGGAAATGGCAAGCCCCAAAAGGGAAATACATCACACACACACATACTATGTCAGCATACAGGAAACTAGGAGATTCAAAATGAAATCTGTTACACAGTGTCCGTTTTTTTCTTCTTCCCGTAAATAGTACTATATAGGGATGCTGACAAACAGTGTAAATAGTAAATCCTTTGGGGTGTAAATAGTGAGTCAGATCAGTCTCAAAACTATTACATTTACAAAATAAAATAAAATTAATAAATTCAAAACACAATTCATCAATACACAAATCCAATTTGCAAATTCAAAACACAATTCATAAATAAAAAACACAATTTGTGAATTCTCAAATTAAAATGAGAAATATTTCCCCAAATGAATTGTATTGGTGTATTGATGAATTGTGTTTTGAATTCATCTATTGGAATTGTGTATTTATGAACTGTGTGTTTGAAATTACAAAATGTATTTGTGCATTTATGAAGTGTGTTTTGAATTTTGAATTCACTAATTAGAACTGTTTATTCATGAAATGTGTTTTGAATTTACAAACTGGGTTTTATAAATGTGAATTGTGCTGTGCATACATACATTTTTTTTTTTAATGTATTTTTTTTTTGACTGATCTGGCTCTAATAAAAGAATGCATTTGAATTATGCAGAAAGCTGCATTTTAAAGTGAAGATATGGTGAGTCGGATTCAGTATTCCTATTGTAGACTGTGGCTGTCTTGAGTCTGATATGCTTGACCTCAACAGCTCTGACAGAGTTGTGATATAAATGGAACGCTATTGGCTGTTTTTGAAAAGAGGGAGGAGCTACTCTATGTATCGCCCTGTCATTCCTGTTTCACTTGAAATTACACTAACTAAAAATGCACATTTTAAAGCACTTCACGCCACCTTTAAAGTCTCTACTAAATTAAATTTATGATATTCTTTTCTATTCTGACATCTATCTGAGTAAACTGGCAAACTTTGTAGAGATTTATTCATAGACAGTTGCTTTCTATTGGTGGATTTTAAGTAACTGACAAGTTGATCCCGCCCTCATGCCAGTAAAAACGTCATGAGAGAAGAAATGTTCAAGAGAGAACATGTTTTGATTAAAGACTACGAGCACCTATGAATTTTATATCATTTATAACAAACATTGCAAAATTACACCAAAAAAAAAGTCTGCTTTGAATTGATAATATATAATGGAATATAATTAACTTCCCTATCTCTCTAGCTCATTCCTCCTCATAATCAAAGCTGTTCACCAGGTCAATTTAACCAACCCTCTGTGTTTAGCTATAATTTAAAAACAAGTTTTTTTCCACCCCGCCTGCGCACCCGCTGCACCAACAGCATCAAAGTACTATAGATCATGCACTCTGGTCTTATTATCCAGCAAAACACATGAGCTGGGAGGAAAACTTTTTAATATCCCTGTTTGTGTTTATGCCTACAGACAGTTGAACATTTAACCATTAATGTCACTGCATCCGATCCTACACTCTTAAACCCTATACAAGGAGGAGTTTTAAAAACTCCATAGCAAATTCACAGTAGAATCCACACCACAACTACATCCTAAAATGAACATGCACTGATATCCGAATTCATCTTGCTTTATAGAGCTTGAGCATTTAAAACACAGGTGTCAGGCTCAGTTTCTGGAAGGCAGGAGCCCAGCACAGTTTAGCTTTATCCCTAATTAAACACACCTAATCAAACTAATTGAGTCCTTGAGGTTTGTTTGAAACCTACAGGTGTGTTGAAGCAGGGTTGCAACTAAACTGTGGCACTCCAGGAACTGAGTTTGACACCCCTGATTTAAAACATCAGATAGCAAATAGCATGTTCTCTGTCACCATTTAAATGAATAGTACTTTCTTAGAGTGAAGAGCATTTTAAAGTGCTAATTGATCCAAGAACTAATACTAAACTCCATTTTCACTTCTGTAACAGATCCACATTGGTTTGTAAAAGCTTTCCATAATTCCAGCATATCCTCTTCATTTGCTGCAAACACAACACAACGTCTACTTTTACCCACTAATGCCCTAATTGGCTCATGTTGTCAATATCATAACAAAAAGCAGTTATTGCCGAGACAAAATGATTTATTCTTGTGCGATTTATGGAAAAACTCCATGATTATTGTCTTGCATTGAATCTGCATCATATCTGTAGCATTCAACAAGACTAATGCAAAAATCTAATGCGACACGTCGATCTAAATGTAATGAGTAATGAATGTTTTTCATTCATTTTTAAATTTCACATTAAACTGTGCCACTTTATGAGTGCAGGTGTAATTTTATGCCATCTTATCTTGAAATTGTTGTGTAATTTTATTCACTTTGATGGCATTTCTTATGCATGTTAACCTTGACGCTGATGAACGCACACTTTTTAATGGTGAAGCAGAAGAATTAAACCATTAAACTCCTCAAGTATGTTGTTTGTGATGGAGAAACGGGTTGATTAACTAGCTATTTTTAATCTCAGTTTCATCATTGGACATGAATTCAAAAACATTGTTCATTTCGAGGTTTTTTTTATTGATTGTTTTTAACCTTTGATGCATGTAAACATTACAGGAGACATCCAAAGCAAAAATCTAAATGTTTCTTAACTATTGGAAACCTTCTGTGAAATGCAAACCTTGCATGGATGATAAGGACTCTTCATGGAACCTTCATTTTCACCTTCAAGAGTGAAGTCAAATTTAAAGCACTGAAACAAAGGATGCGTGACATTTCTGGGTAGTTTCTGTCAAGATCTGTCAGGTCTAATGAGATGTGGCTGTGAACTGCAGTCTTTGGGTCTCGCTGCAGATTTCTGATATGGGTTAAAGTTCAGGCTATGCTCTGAAGCTCTCAGAGACTTGTCTAAAAACTGCATTTCAGATTTGATCTGAGTTTTTTTGATCTGAGATAGCCAGAGGTCTTTTGTAGCCGACACATCAGCGTGAGCGATCGGTGGAAAGTGGAAGTGTATTTGCATGATTCGGCCTGGAGCGAAGTCAGCCCTGATGTTTTCTCTAAGATCACATTAATACAGATCTTTTACAACAGTAGCATGCTATCAGCCTATAATGCAGTGTCAATACAAACACAGTTAAGAAAACACCTAAAACGATCCTCTTTTAGTATGAACTATAAAAAATGATTTTTGAAAGAAAGTGCTTCAGAATTTGACAGTGGTGAAACAGAAAAAAGTTTAGCAGCAACTAAAGATGGAAGAATGCACAATGTAAGGCCAACAGAAGACAAAAAATATGAATGAAATCAACTCGCATTAATTAAACTGATTTGTGTTTGTTTTTGAATTTGTCTCATAAGCTGTGTACTATGGTTTGGTCTAACAGTCTCTCCAGACAACATTAGATTAAACCGAAAGCCTTTAACAGACTCGTCCATCTGCGATGAACCTCCACTGACTTCTCTCATTCTTATTCAATTTACTCAGATATTCAGTTATGTCATGCTGAAAAGCTGCATCAGAAAGACAGTTGCCTCTCAGGGAACTCGCGCTGCGTCTCTATTAGGAGACACAATGGGAAACAATCCCTCTCTTATAACCTCCTGAAGCACAGGTGAAATCAATCCATTGGCGGGACGTACCGTGTGTGTGTGTGACGTCAGACCGCGAGGTATAAAAGCACCACCTCCTGTTTACAAGCATTGATAAGGCACGACGATACACATTAAAACTGACTTGCGCACGCACGCACGCGCACGCTCTCTTTTTGCATCACTATTAAAAATAATAGGCTTTCAGAGTACATTTAAAAATCGTTTGCTTCCCCGTGTCCTCGTTGGATCACGGAACAGGACACGCACAATTTGTGTGTGTGTGTGTGCAGTGGGGGGTGGCTGTACTCATTTTAAAAGCCCTGTCCGAGTGCTGTGAAACCGCCGGGCTCTGTTCAATAAAGACCCGGCAACGAGCGTTTCCCGCGGCTCATTTTCCGCTCGCGCTGCGGCCGAGCGGCACATGATTTCGCGGCGATCGCAGGTCCATCTAAAGGTTAGGATGGAGACAAACTCGAGGGTTTTTTCTCCTCCTTGTCCTTCAGATCGGCGTCCTTTTAGCGCGAGTCGGAAGCCTGCTCGCTGCCTTTTCCTCTCGTGCTGGAGGACCGCGGCTCCGCCTCTCTGCTTCCGAGGGAGCATGCAGCATAGAACTGTGTTGTGACAGAAAGACGTTCGCCCTTAATGTCAGGAATATGATGAACTGGCTGAGGTAAAGCCTGTGTTGCTGTTAAATTTAAATTAACTAATAAAAATATTATAATATTTGATATATGTTATATTTGTAATATAGAACATAACAATTATTGCTTATATAATAATAATTATAAATGTAAGGGGTCTGCTGTTTAATAAGGACCTGCACAGGGAAGCATTAACCTGGAACCGCTCTTACACAGCCTGTGTGATTAGCCATTTATTCATCTGTGGCTGGATTAGATTCACACGTTTGCAGAATGATGCTTTATATAGAGGAAATTATATAAGTGAAAATAATAACATCGGCTCTGAATGGTAAAGCGTATGCGGCTACAGGTCAACCGTTTGGTTGTTGGCATACTATGTCATTTTACAAGCATACCAAGTAGACCTGCTGAAGGACACCTGTGGGGGGGCTGAGCCTGTTGTCGTTCGAGAACTACTTCGGGTTTCGGACCTGTCTCTCTGTGCCATTAAAGTGGATGGTCACAGAATGACATTTGTGGCTAAATCAGTCCAGTATCAAGAAAGAGGAGAAATGCCTCTTCCTTGACACCCCCTGCTGGCTCTTTAGAGAATCTGTTGAGCGGGCAGAGGATGGTCGGGCTCCTACGGAAGCTTCCTTCCCTAAAAAAGCATTTTTCTGGGGTGGCTAGGAGGGACCAGCCCCAGCCGCAAGCCAGTTCATCCGCTCAGCATTGTGTTGGGCAGAAGAGCATTGCATCCAGTCAGCCCTCAGAAGAAGTCCTAGCATTAGGAATTTTTTCGGGCAGCCCCAGCGAGCAAAGGCCACCTCCTCGTGCCCCACGGGGTCCATCCGCCAACCCTCCCACCGCTGGTGCCTCAGGGCGCGGAGACCCCGGTGTTGACCACCAGCGTTTTATCCCAAAAGTGGTGGCGCTAGTGGACTCGCCCCCTCTATGGAGGGTCCAAGAGCAGTTAACTCTGCGGCCTCCTGTCGTGAGTTCACTTCAGTGCCCAAAGTTAGCTTCTTAGGGGAGCATAGAGGCCAGTCTTGAGGGACTGGTACCCCTGCGGAATTTTCTGGCAGAGTGGGAGCTACTGCCAAACATGGTTCACATTTTAGTGAAGCCAGAGCAGGCTCTAGTTATGGAACAGGAAGTAGACTCCCTTCTGAGGAACAGAAGGCCATAGAACAGATCCTCCTCCAGACATGGAGTCAGGGTTTTTATATTGCTACTTCATTGTTCCAAAGAAAAACGGAGGGTTACATCCCATATTAGATTAAGACAGCTAAATCGCTGAGAACAAACGCTGAAGTTCAAAACAATGACTATCAGCACCATCATGTCACAAATACAGTCTGAGGGCTGGTTTGTCACATATCTATCCTTCGAAGTCACAGGAAGTTCCTGAAATTCGCCTTCAGAGGCAAGGAATACAGGGTTCTTCCATTCTCACCCCACACGTTCAACAAAGTAGTTAACATTGGCTTCGCTTCAGCTACAAAGGATTCGTATTCTCAATTTTCTCGACGACTGGCTAATTATAGTCCAGTCGAGGGAGTTAGCAGGTCAACATCGAGGTGTTGTTCTTGCTCACATAGAGAAGTTGGGGTTGCGGCTAATTCTAAAAAAAAATGTTCTTGTGCCAGTTCCTGCTGAGGCAGGGGTTGACAGGTGACCACTTTTTAGGTGTATTATGGGATTCCACGACGATGTTCGTGTGTCTGTTCCCCTAGCCGAATAAAGTTGATCCAGGTGGCCGCAAAGATTGTCAGGCTGGGCCTAGCTGTCACTGTCAAACAGTTTCAGAGGCTGGTTAGCAGCAGCCTCCAACATAGTTGGGTCTGCCACATATGAGATTGTTACAGTGGTGGCTAAACTCCAGGGATTTTTTTCCCTGAGGGGAAATCTATTCTGCACGTTCAAAGTCTTGTGGCATTATCTACAAGCTGTATCGATATGGAAAAAGCCCTGGTTTCTGTCCCAAAGCCCTACATTGTGAGTAATCTCTCAGCGCAAGGCACTGACCTCAGATGCCTCTCGCGAGGGCTGGGAAGTGACTCACGTCGGGGCAGTGGAGGGACCGTCGTCTCCATATGCATATCAATTGCTAGGAGACATTAGCAGTGGTTCAGACTCTGAAACACTTCTTTCCCTTAAGTAAGAGGTCACCATGAAAACTGACAACACATCGATGGTCTCTTATATCAACCATCAGGGGGTCTGAATTCGCGCCCTCTGTGCAGGTTGGTGGAGCAGATCCTTCTGTGGGCTCAGGAGAAGCTGCACTCACTGAAGGCAGCTTACATCTCAGGCCCAGGAATGTAGGAGCAGACCTCCTGTTGAGGCATTTAACAGAGCCGACATCGATCTATTCGCCTGTCAAAAAATAACACAATGCCTATAGTGTTTTTTTTTACTGACACACCCAGCACCATTTGGGATGGATGTCATGGTGCAGACATGGCTGAGGCTTTATCTGTATGCTTTTCCCCCGATCGCTCTGCTCCCGGGAGTTCTGGAGAAGGTCCATGTAGGAGGCTCAACCTACTATTGGTGGCCCCTTATTGGTCTACATGAGTTTGGTTCTCAAACCTAGTGTCTCTCCTCGACGGACTCCCATCGGAGATTCTTGTTCAGAGAGTTCTTCTGTCCCAGGCAGGGGGAGGATAGTGCACCCCCGAGTGGATCTGTGGAAGCTGTAAGTGTGGCCTCTGAGGGGACCCACCTCATAGATCTTGGTTTGTCAACTGAGGTTGTTCAAACCATACTCAGCTCCAGAGCCCCTTCCACGAGGAGATTGTATGCCACCAAGTAGAAACTTTTCGCTTCGTAGTGTACTGACCACCACCTGGATTACTGGTTCACTGCCCTGTGGGGTTGGTGCTGGAATTTTCTCCAGGAGCGTTTTGAATATGGCGCTTAAAGTATATATAGCCTTAATGTCTGCATATGGTACTGATGGTCTCGGCAGAGACCCTCTGATAGTCAGATTTTTCAGTGGATGCAGGAGGTTGAGGCCTAATTGCACCAGTAGGGTTCCTACATAGCATTTGTCGATAGTGCTCGAGGGCCTGTAAATAGCCCCTTTTAAACCCCTTGAGGATGTGTCAGAAAAGTTTCTGATGCTTAAATGGCATTTTTCTCTCAAAAGAGTAGGAGATTTACAAGCACTGTCTGTTGCTCCCTCTTGTTTGGAATTATCACCTGGCATGGTGAGAGCATTCCTGTACCGCAGAACGGGGGTACATCTCTAAAGTCCCCACTTAGGTGGTACGACCTACGGTGCTGCAGGCCTTTAATCCTCCATCCTTTATGACACAGATCAAGAGCGCCTAAATCTGATTTGCCCAGTGCGGGCATTAGACTCATACGTCTGGATGGCGTTCAGTGTAACAATCGTTCATTGTGTATGGCCCACCTAACATGGGGGCACCCGCGTCTAAGCAGACTCTGAGCAGGTGGATAGTCGAGGTTATCTCACTGACTTATGAGGCCCTGGACCATCCTCTATCTGAGGCAATAAGGGCCTATTCTACCAGGGGTATGGCGGCTTCAAAAGCCTTCTTTATTTTGGCAAGTCTATGACTGGCATCTGCAATGCAGCAGGGTGGTCTACCCTCCACACCTTCAAAAGGTTTTATCAATTGGATCTGGATCAACTCCAGGATCCAGTATCTTTTCTTGAATTAGGAGAACTCATACACGGCACATTAAACGATGGCGTGTTTGGGATAGTGTTCCCATAGTGTCTCCTAATAGAGATGCAGCCTCTCAGGTTACGCATGTAACCATGGTTCCCTGAAGGGAACGAGACGCTGCGTCGCTTTGCCATACTTTTTCATGCCTGGTGCCCTTCGTTCGAGAGGTTTTAAGCTGAAGTTGTTTGCTTCCGTGGTGCTTTTATACCTCCCGGTCTGACGTCACACACACGGTACGTCCTGCCAATTACATTGGATTGATTTCACCTGTGCTTCAGGAGGTTATAAGAGAGGGATTGTATCCCAGTGTGTCTCCTAATAGAGACGCAGCGTCTCGTTCCCTTCAGGGAACCATGGTTACATGCGTAACCTGAGACATTTTTAATTTGCTCAGCCGCTTTGCATAAAAATCTCTTGAGCGCTACACACTGATTTAAGAATCCACAAGGGTGTTTTCTGTGGCATATTGTCATGTGGAGAACAGTTTTTTTTCTGATAAAGAAGCTGAATGTTTCTGTTACTGATTTAATTGCATGATCTAAATTTGCTGTCTTGCCATATTGCACATCGTGATGAAAAATATAATGATGGGACATAGCAGAACGGTTATTCCTGGCATCATCACATATTATAGGAGCGCCATCTGTAAAATAATGTCTCTTATGTAGGACATAAACAGTATCTTGAATATTTAAATGTGTTCACAAAATGGATTGTTCAGTTCTTGAGTTCAACTCCTACAGTAGATTGGTTCACACAGTCCATGCAAGAATATTATCAGCAATAATGGCTTCAGTTCATCTTTTTTTCTGTTGTGTGAGTTTTAAAAGCCTCTGTGTGAAATTGTTTTTCAGTATAATTCCTGTTATGAACTATACAGTTTTAGGTTGAATTTCTATGCTTAATCCTTTTGGAGTTGTCATGAAACATTAGCTGTAATATTTCTTCCTTGTGACTTATGTTGGGTGGGGTAGATTTTGTTTATCAGGTATTGTTGATTTTATGGTTTGCTATTGGTCAAATCTCATGTGATTGACAGGTTGTCTTGCCCTTGCAACAAGAAAACACCTTATTAGAGATGTTGCTGAAGAAGTTATTTTGAGTAAAGAACAATTTAGTTTATTCAATTTGCTTATACTGCATGTCTTTGGACTGTTGGGGAAACCGGAGCACCCGGAGGAAACCCACGCCAACATGGGGAGAACATGCAAACTCCACACATAAATGCCAACTGACCCAGCTGGGACTCAAACCAGTGACCTTCTTACTGTGAGGTGGCAGTGCTAACCACTGAGCCACCATGCCGCCCTAAAAAATAAAATTAATAAATTTTCATTTGATTTCAGTGTCTTTAATCTTCCATCACTGATAAACACTCAATTTAACAGTCTTTAGTTAAATAAACTGAGCACACCCCGAGTAAACAGATTACACTTATACTGTGACCAAACAGGTAATCCTAAAATTACTAGAAGATCAAGAGGCACAGGTCTGTTGTCTTTTGGGGGGATGTGGGGGGAGGTTGTTGCTTAAAGAAGATTTTTTTACATGAAATAGTGGTTTTGGTTATTTATAAAATGCAAGGAAACGCCTATACTTTTACTTTCAGAGTCAAAAACAAATATAGGCTAAACAAACTTAATACCCTTGGCTCCTGATGATACTCTAGTGGTCGTTTGAGGTTTTTCCTGAGGCTGTGGATTACAGGTAAATGTTCAGTTGGGTTTTTAGTCCAATAATTTCACTTCATAAGTGCTCGATGTATCATCATATGTAAAACTAGGTTTTGCCTGTATATGTTTTTTTCCAAAGCAGCTTTAATCACCAAGAACCACAGATTCAACAAAAATCTTCAATGCTGAAGAAAAATTGTATCTACATTTTGGTAGCCTGAAGGTAAATAAACAGCACTTTGCATTTTTGCTGAACCATGTAAAGGAGTAACCTGGCAAACCATCCACAAACCTGTATTTATTGATAATTAATCTCAACTTGTGAGCCCCATGAGGTCTGTTTGTTGTTAGGATTTTTTTTAGACAAAATCAGTCACATCAGCCAAAGGAAACCACTGCAGTCTTGCTATTTTTAGCATATACATAATAATGAAAACAGAATTAGCCAAGTTTAAAATAATAATAATAGTAATAGCAACAATTTTAATAGGCTACGGTATGAAAAACGTTTCACGATTTGTTCAAAACAGTGAGGTTATACTTTTAATAGTAATTATATTAAATTATAATTTTAATAGCATGTAGAAATGCGTCAGATGTTCTCTCAACAGACTGAATTTATTCAAATAAACCCTTTACATGCAGGTTTAGCTCTCCGTTACTATGGACTAAAGCACAACCTTAAACAACATTTCTCATCGACTTGACAGTGTTAAACTGAACTGGATCAAGTCTCACACTCACGTCAAACTGAAGTCAAATATAGCTTCAAAAAACGCACCTTCAAAAACGTTATGAACGTCACCACAACATTCTCACCTTGTTTGCCAGTGTCTTTGCAGAGCTCTGTTTGATCTAGGGATCCATACTGTTTCGGGGTGCTTCGTCCTTCATCCATGCTGTGTGGCTCCACAGGACACTTTAAGTTTTAGCTGGAGGAGACAGTGGCTGCTTCGCTCCTCACACGGTGAATTAAAGCGCGGTTTGACGGACGGAGCTTTTAAACTCCATGTCTTCGGTGATGCTGCGAGTGTGTGACTGTGACACATTATTGTAGTGATGCTCAACACAAGTGTGCTCACATTACCTGAAAGCGCCACCTTGTGAAAAACGAGAAAAACGACATGAAATCCATATGAAAGTGAGATGTGCCTTCAAAATTATTAATCTTTTTGTAAATGAATTCGTTTGTTTTTGAAAACGACTATGATTAATTAAATAAACTTGCGTGAAAAAACACTACAGTAATTTATAGTGTAGCCTAGTGTTTTTGAATCATACTAGTTAATTGTGTGGTAACTCTTTAGTTGCTGCACTATATACACAACTTTAGCAATATAAACAAATTACTCAATAATAGTTTTCTATAACAGGTTGGTGGAAAGTCCTTACCTCAGGTATCTTGGGGTTTTGTTCACGAGTGAGGGAAGGATGGAACATGAGATTGACAGGCGGATTGGTGCAGCGGCAGCAGTAATGCGGTCGATGTACCGGTCCGTTGTGGTAAAGAAGGAGCTGAGCCGAAAGGCAAAGCTCTCGATTTACCGGTCAATCGACGTTCCTACTCTCATCTATTGTCATGAGCTTTGGGTCATGACAGAAAGGACAAGATCTCGGATATAGGCAGCCGAAATGAGTTTCCTTCGCAGGGGGGCAGGGCGCACCCTCATAGATAGGGTGAGGAGCTCTGTCAACCGGGAGGAACTCGGAGTTGAGCCGCTGCTCCTCCACATCGAGAGAAGTCAGCTGAGGTGGCTCGGCCATCTGTTTCGGATGCCTCCTGGACGCCTACCTAGGGAGGTGTTCCAGGCATGTCCCACCAGGAGGAGGCCTCAGGGAAGACCCAGGACACGCTGGAGGGACTATGTCTCTTGGCTGGCGTAGGAACGCCTCGGCATCCCCCCGGAGGGGCTGGAGGAAGTGTCTGGGGAGAGGGAAGTCTGGGGTTCTCTCCCAAGACTGCTGCCCCCGCGACCCGGCCTCGGAAAAGCAGTTGAAAATGAATAAATTAATGAGTTTTCTATAATTATTTGGTTTGTTATAAAACACCAAAATTTACTGTAGTAAAATTTTTTTTATTAGTTTTTCAGTTCAGTTAATATTACAGTGCAGTTACTTAAAAAGTGTTGTAAATACTATAGTTTAATACATATTATAGGCTACAGTTTAAAAACACCAGTATATATATATATATATATTTATGAAGGACCAAAATATTCACCAATTTTAGTGTTTTTGATGTGTACAAAATGTAACCTTTTGTTTTGTTAACAACTATAAATCTGGATAGCCTATTGACATTGATGCAGCATTGTTGCATCAATATGAACACGACAGAGACCAATCAAATCAAAGAATACTCCACTGTTTATGAATACAAATATGATGGGGTCTCCGTTTTAGAAATATAATATTTATAATTTGCGTAATTCACTTTAACTGAATGTGACATGATTTTTTCAAAATGTAGGCCAACGACAAACTCAAATGTAATTTCTGCCCTATATTAATTGCTCATGGCTTAAAATCCTAATTACAATATTTTATCTCTCTAATTAGCAGTTAGGAATAACAATTTCACTTACTGTATGAAGCCAAAGGCAAACGATTACCAGGGAAAATAGAATATACCGTTAGCTACTAACTTTTTTCAACTATAGATTTTGCTGTGTGCTATTTTGTATATTTACTGTCTTGTACAAAACAAAAATAAATAAATGAAACATTGGAATTTTGTAAAGCTAAACAACTTTGTTCTTACCTTTAAAATCTGTGCCACTCTCAGCCTTTGAGTTTCTTTGTATGGCCAATGTACTGAGTAAAAAACAGACAGGTACTGCAACATAAATACATGAACATGTTCTATATAAAAAGCTTTAAGACTGGCCATGTTTAACAGTCCCAGTCTGCAAAAGAATAATCCACCATACAAGTGCTTAGAAGTGTTTTATCAGTTTAAACTAATGCAAAAACGTTTTACATCTGATAACATGAGCATGCGCTTAAAATAATTTGAATGGCAAAACATGTGGTTTATACTAGACAGCAGGACATTCATTTAAAGAGAAAACTCTATTAAATAATCAGATATTTTGAAGAATGTTGGTAAGCAAACATGTTAACCTTTGACTTTTGTAGTGGGAAAAAGAAAGTCAAATGTCAAATGAAGCCACACCTTTATTTATTCCAAACATGTTTGAGTGTCTATCTTTTGTTCAGTGTTTTTGTTCCTACTATGGATGTCAATGGCTGCTGGTTTACAACATTCAGTATTTCAAAAAAAGATTGGAACCACTTGAGAGTGAGTAAAAGTTGAAAAAAGTTTCATTTTTGTGTGAACTATCACTTTAAGGTTGAGAAAATAATGAATAAAAAGTTTCATTTTGGGATTTTCTTTTTTAAACATACTACAAAGATGAATAAATGAGTGAAACTACACTTGAATGAGGCTAAAATGTTTGCATGGGTTGAGTTTCAGCTTAAGGAAGTGTTACGATTTGAAGTGTTACTATTGCTGAACCATTAAAAGCCTGATTCCATAGGCAGATTATGTATTTAAAGCTTTTAAGAAAGCACTTTTTTAGATCAGCTTTCTATGTGACCTGACCCTAATGTCAATACTGTTAGAGTCAGAAAAGAAAATGACACGACCCATTGCTATGCCATCAAATGTCAACATTGCAAATTCACAATTTCATTACATAATAATGTCATAAAGTTATTAAAGCTGGACCAACGGGGGCAAAGTACACCACTTCTTATGATGCAGGACTGAATACTTTTTAGAATAAATAAACACTTGACTTCAGGCATTTGTTGAGAAAAGAAATGATTATTTAATGGATGTTCTTGGCTTCAAACTTATGAAATGTTAAGAATATTTATTCCTATCCTTTCTCTCATTAAAAAAAAAAAGATTTGTCAGCCACATACATACTGCTCCACAATCTTTTACGCAAAAACAAATTTAATCAAGAACAAGTTTGGGAAGTTGTTTCAATACAGGTTTGGCAAACTTCACATCTCTTCCAAGTTTCTAGTTTCCAAAGCTGAAAATGTGATACTTTTAGTATATCCTCAATAAACCCACTCCTGTTAAACTGACATTAAGACGAACTGTACAAAACATGAGTACCTCACACACAATAAATAAAAAACCCTCCAGTCTTTTTATAACACAACATTACATAACATAACAATGAGGGCTAAAGAAAGGGTGTGAAGATGTTAGAAACAATAATCATTGTTTGCTCAAATGATTACTGCTGTTTGGCAGAGTTGACATGCTTACTGTAAGCAAACAAACCACATTGGCTCATCTCCAGTCAGTCCTTCAGTTTCCAAAATGGCTAACTTGTAAAACAATGCACATAATGCACACACAGAATATTCAAGTATACTGGTAGTAGAGTTAATACTTCTCTCAAATCCTTAAATGGTCCCAGATAGAGATTTATCTGGCTCGAGAGAATAATTAACTGACATAATTTTATCCATGATAGATATTATGAAGAAGATTAATGAAAACATGAAGCACTCTCAAAGTCATACAAAGCAATAAATGCTTGTTTTTTTTAGGTTTTTTGTCTTGTTATGCAATACAAATATTTCTATATCAAGATACTAGAGAGGGAAAATGACTTAAGATATTAAGTGGGTAGATATTAAAGGTGAGATTTTTTGTTTTTCACTGACTTTTTATTTTAATAAGCAATTTAATTTTGATGCATATTACAGGACCTTAAAGGGATAGTTCACCTAACAATGAAAATATTGTAATCATTTACTGACCCCTCAGTGGTTCAAAACCGTTATGGGTTTCTTTTTTTTTGTGGAACACTAAAAGTAAATACTAAGGAAGTCAATGGTCAAACAATATCAAACAAAAGAAAGAAACTCATTGAAGGGCGAGTAAATGATGACAGAATTTATATATTTGGGTGAACTATCCATTTAAGTTATTCTCTCTCTCTCTCTCTCTCTCTCTCTCTCTCTATATATATATATATATACACACACACACACACACACACACACACA
>CAIGQW010055694.1:11553174-11576093 GCA_903798125.1 Danio choprae | reverse complement strand
CACACTACGTGAACTTTGCAGATGTCAGATATGAATAACAATAAAAGAAAATCTTATCAGGAAAATCATTTGAAGTACTCATTTACACAGTAGACTTAAGATCTCTCAGAAAGATCTGCACTTACAGTAAACAACACAAACATGTTTTTGACATACAGAGCCCAGTTTCTTTTGTGGGCCTAAATAAACACAACATACTCTTCAGTATGATACTGAATTCATTCATTCATTCATTTTTTTTTTGGCTTGGTCCCTTTATTAATCTGGGGTCGCCACAGCGGAATGAACCGCCAACTTATCCAGCATATGTTTTACGCAGCAGATGCCCTTCCAGCTGCAACCCATCACTGGGAAACACCCACATTCCCATTCACACACATACATACACTTCGGCCAATTTAGCTTACCCAATTCACCTGTACCGCATGTCTTTGGACTTGTGGGGGAAACCGGAGCACCCGGAGGAAACCCACGCAAACACGGGGAGAACATGCAAACTCAACACAGAAATGCCAACTGACCCAGCCGGGGCTCGAACCAGCGACCTTCTGGCTGTGAGGCGATTGTGCTACCCACTGCGCCACCGCGCTGCCCGATACTGAATTAAGTAATATGAAAAACAATAACATTTTTAAAACTCTAGATTTAAAAGGGCAACAGTGAAAAATTCTCAGCGATAAAAGGAAAACATTTTTTTTCCTAATAATCCACAGTGTTTTAAATACTGACCATTTCAGACATGATTTTACTTAAACACTTGTAGACCTTGGACACTTAGATGTAAATTCTGCATGTTTGAAAACATTTATGAGGAATATTTTTATTGCACAAATATGTCTTCAGCAGGCCATGTGTTGTGATTAAAAAAAATACCAAATCAGCTTAATTCTTCGTCCAACACAAAAATCCATCATAAAATGTTCATCAGTATGATACTGAATTGAATAACATGCCACATTACAATCTATTTTAGATATGAGGCATTGAAACTTTACATATAAAAGGTCAATGGTGATAAATTCACAAAAATTAAAAAAATACCATTGGTAATCCAAAGCATTTATAGGACACATGATTTCACTGAAACAGTTTACACCGGATGCACATCCAGTTAATCTGGAACCTTTCAAGAAGAAAATATTCATTGCGCACAAACATGTTTCCAGCAGACAGGAGGTTTTCAGTGTGCTGTGATTAAATCAGAACCAAATTAGCTCAGGTCCTCGTCCAACACAAAGATCAGTCATAAAATTAGACATGAGGAATTTCTGCTCTCCAAATTAATGGACAACGTCCAACAAAATTGCACTAAAATTGAGCACGCTGAGTTTACAGATTGCGGTTTTTGTTTGCGAATCAAAATGTTCACACACAAGTAAACGGGAGAGTGGAAGCTAATTATTGGAGACGTGTATCACAGCTCTTGACACAGAGAAGAACGCTGGAGTTGTCCTGCTGTTGGATGTGTCTGTTTGTTCCACTGTGGTCCTCCAGCTCGGAGTGTTTTTGGCCTGCTGTGATGTGAGCAGTTTTCTGGGCTACCATGAAGAGCTGCTCCACGTCTGTGGACCATCTGTGTATTTCTCATGCAGCGCTGTGGCCGGACTGTGAGTCTGATGAAAGTATTGTGCAAAAGGGTGATGTCATTAAAGATCTCGGGTCCCCCTGTGGAAAACAATAATGACTGCTGTATATTCAACTTCTCATCTGTGCTTAAAGATGCTTAAAGAAGAAATTTAAGAAGCAAATACCATTTTCTTAATTTACAAAATGTAAAAGTTTGAAAAGCATTGTTTTAGTGTACTATTTAAGATAATAAATGTATTTTATTTTAAAACATTATTACATAATTTTTTTTTAATTCAAATACTCTTCAAATACTCTGCTCCAGCCTCATAAATCATTTTTTATTTGATTATTTTGACAAATGTTCTAGTATTTTATAGATTACTTTTAATAATATTTCATTTAGATATATAATGTATAATAATAACAATAACAATAAATATATATAAAAATATAAAAAATAATATTAATCACTTTTTAGAAAAACAACGTTTAGGAATAAATAGTATTAGTGTTTTTTTATGAACAATGACCGCATGCAGGAAAACTCACACACCTCTTAGTAAACTTGAAAGAAACTATCTCAAGACATCCCCATCAGCAAAGAAAACACTCAATCTGTCTGCCAATGACATGCTGTATACTTAGGGTGCATTTCAATCAGCTCTTGTGTTCAGTAGTGAGGACACTGATCAGGGGGTCAGCCATTTCAGGGGGCTGTCTCAATCGCAAGATTCTTTCAAGGCACTGAAAGATTTGCTCCCTCAATGCACCTTCAAATCAAAGAGCTTCCTTAACAGAAGTTCTGAAGTGTAAAATAATAATCACATGCAACCAAACTTGATGTTTTCTTTTTAAAAATATATTTATATTTAGCCATAAATTAATACATTTAGACAGGCACAGGACAGTTTAGGAAACCTTTATAATTGTTTAATGGTTGAAATGTTGCTGGTATATAAAAACAATCAAATTCTTTAAGATAAATTCATAAAAGAATTATGTAAAAAATATCAATTGTGCTTTTGTTCATAAATTTCATTCTGTTCTCATGTCACCATCAGTGTCCCAATGTGTAGTGAACCAAAGTTCTTACTGCCCTTACCAGTGCCTGAATTCATGTACACAACCTACCCACATAACAAAATATCTCTGGCCCAGCTCTGGCCTACACAATCAGCTTTTGCTTGGCCCACATGCCGCAGTGAATTATGGTACATGACTGGACCAAGTTTGGCTTCCAGACAAGGGCCAAACATAGACTATATCTGGCCAACTCTCAGCCAAGTTAATAACCCATAACTGAACCTGAACTGGGCCCGATATGTTGGTGTGTCACAACTGCAAAGAAATTGATAAACCCATGAATCATTGCACTTTAGGCATGCTATGGGCGTGCTTTTTCTCGAAGCGACCTGACTGGTAGAATTTTTTTTCTTCATTTGAAAAGAATAAAAATGTATTTTAAATGTGGGTCAAGATAGGCCAAATTTACATGGCCCACATTTCAATTATTAACATCTGGGCCAAAAACTACAATTTACATCTGGCCCAAGTATTGTGTGCCGCCTTAAATACGGTGCCACCTCTGCCAAACCAGGGTCATGTTTGGCCCACATGCTATATGCCAGTGCCGGATGAATGGTTTCTGTGCCAGATTCATGCCAAATCTGGGCCAGAATTCTTTGCTACTTGGGTACTGATTCACGACTTCAGGAGCTGATTGAGACACACCCTCATATTTAATTCAAATAAGAATAAATATAAGGCACCATGTGGGAAGGTGGTTGTTAAGGTGTTGTTATATGGTTGACAAGGTGTTTTGTGGGGTTGTTAGCTTGTTGCTAGGGTGTTCAGGTTTACTGCCTCATAAAAAGCTCAGGTCCCTCTTTCAGTATAAAAATATGTCCAGACTTTGATGCAATTTCTAGTGCAGTTCATGAAAAAAGTTCACTGAAAGAGTTCTAAAGTAACTCTGCTGCGGTTTGACTGATTTCATAATGAACATACATAATGACAGGACATAATGAAACACATCTCTTTTGTAGCAGATCTTCATTTGTGTGTGTGATGGAGGAATTTATGGTACTTTATGGTATGAATCCTTTACACCTTTTACAAACTCTTCATTAGTTCACAGCTCATAGAAATACCATTACACGCAAAAATTCAACAGGTGGATTTAGCCCAGCACATATTAGTTGTTTAATGAGGTTTTAAATATATACTGGCATTTTTAAATATGGGCAGCACGGTGGCGCAGTGGGTAGCACAATCGCCTCACAGCAAGAAGGTTGCTGGTTCGAGCCCAGGCTGGGTTAGTTGGCGTTTCTGTGTGCATGTTCTCCCCGTGTTTGCGAGGGTTTCCTCCGGGTGCTCCGGTTTCCCCCACAAGTCCAAAGACATGCAGTATAGGTGAATTGGGTAAGCTAAATTGTCCGTAGTGTATGAGTGTGAATGGTTGTGTGTGGATGTTTCCCAGTGATGGGTTGCAGCTGGCATCCGCTGCGTAAAACAAATGCTGGATAAGTTGGCAGTTCATTCCGCTGTGGCGACCCCAGATTAACAAAGGGACTAAGCAAGAAAAGAAAATGAATGAATGAATTTTTAAATATATGTTTTTTAAATATACATTGGCAGTGCAAAATAATAAATCAGGAGTAAATGTGTTATTTGCTTTTTTGATCTGGACCAAAAGAACTATAAGAACTGAAGTACAAGTGTGAACACATGCTAAGTCCTACAGATTTTTGCTCATGCTATTTGCAGAATTTCCAGAAAATAAGCCAGGCATTTTATTATCTGAAATCTGCTGTGACTTTTGCATATTTGCAAGGATAAAACAAAACAAACATTTTCAATCGATGTCAAAAAAGAGACACGAGTAGTTTCACATCTTCACTCAAAAAACACCCATATCACTGTGATCAGATTTCAGCCTTTCTAAAAGGTAGAAATTCCTCACATCCTCCAATCTTAGAGATCAACTCTAATGAATCACGAAAAAGCTCATTTACTTTTTATAGTCTTCATGCACTTTCTTTCTATTGACTTACAGTGTGCAGTTTTGTCTTCTAGAGAACGACGAGCCTTTAATATCACATTTATTTTATTTATAGTTATTCTAAAAAAACATCCACTAAACCGCAAGCATTGTTTGACAAACCCAAACTGTAGGATTGCAGGCTTGTGCTCTTGCGGTGAAGTACAGGGGAAAAAAAACTAAAGCGAACAAGACAAAGCAAACACAAAAGGGATGTATTTGGGGATTTCAAAATCCAAACCCCAGTGTATCGGCAGTACTCTGGGCACAGAGCTCCATGTTTTAGAGATTTTGTTTTGCTGAGCTCATAATTCAAAACACACATGACTTATGAGCCAAAAGGCTTTGTTTGGCTTTATGGGAGTTCAGAGAAAACACGATATATCCTGGGTTTTAGAGGCTGGTTAGGAGAGGTGGTCCATTTTCTGGTGGACGGGTCTGCTTGCTTTGGCCTTTCGCTTGTTTCCTCTCTAATATTTATGTTTTTAATCCCCCGTCCGTCAGTGTATATTTGCGATCGGCCTTTTGGGTATTATTTGAAACTCTTTTTGGATGTCTGTGCCGGCGTTTCATCCCAGGGGCTGAAATGTTTGCCAGAGCTTTCCGGCAGGTTTCAGGTCCTGTGATGATGTCACTTCTGAAATGCACTTGTCTTGGGAAAATAGTAGATCGGCTGATAAATGCTGGAACTGAATAAAATGGTCCTGTGGCAGGATTGCATACTGTACTACTGGTTGAATGACATGTACATATTAGAGCAATAAATCAGCCAATATTTTGAGAGGTTAATAGGTTACAACAAAATAAATATTAACGAGATTTGGTGCTATACATTTAATTTACAGTTACATTTATTTACACTTAAAATTATTATTAACAACATACAACGTCTACAATGTGATAACTATAAACCATGCACTTACAAAGTAGTTTAAGATACACAGATATATAGATGTGGTAGAAAGAATACTGAAAAATCATACTCAAGTAAAAGTACAATTGCTATTACTATTACGCTGTGAAAAGCTGATGCATTTACATGCAATGTATGCATCTGTGTGTGTGTAAATGTAACATTCTATAGTGCATTTAGTTACTGTTTAAGACTATTTGTAATTTCAGCCATCACACAGTAGGCGTTCTTCATCTTCTCATCAGTGGCATGCAGTCTAAACAGTCTCTGGGCCATTGAGTGTAAAGATTTTGGACATCTTCTTGGACACTTTTAATGCTTCCAAGCAGTTTGCTCCACTTGTAAAGCACCCATGTCTTGAGGTTGTTCAGTATGATGCGATTTACTTTCTATGTGCGATTAGATTGGACAGGAATCACAGGACAAATGTACTTACTATATTAAAAGTAAAGCATTAACATGCCAAAAAAAACCCTGAAAATATACTTAAAAGTATAAAAATAATAAAAAAATAATAAAAACTCATTTATATTAATAATACAACTGAATACAACTGAAGCTTTAAGATTAATTAAAGATTCAAAATCCTTGACATTGAAAAGTAAAAAAAAAGTAAAAAGAAAAATGTAATTTTATCTTTAAAACAAAATTAAAGTATCCCTTAAGTATGTACTATAATGCAATTATATACATCGATATACATGATATTTACATTGTATATTCTAAAATACCATGGTATTAAAAAACCTTTAAAAATCCTTAAAAGCATGTATTAATGCCTTAAACACACCATATGCATAAGTACTGTTTGCTAAACTGATGACACACAGTCTGTTGACCGTGCTAACATTCTTTCAGTGGGCAACCACAACAGCAGCTCAGAAGTAAACATGTATTTGTGTGGTTTAAAGGTTGTGTATGTGTGAGAGTCAATATCTGCTTGTGTGTGATGACTTTTCTGTTTCTGTTGGTTTTGCTGTGCTGTGCCATATGAATCTCTTTGGTCTGCATTTGTGATGTTCTGGCTAAACGCAGGACCACCCTGAGCTAGAGAGACAAGAGACTGAATAATGGATGCTGGAGTAAACCGACACATTTTTTTTCCTCTCGCATACACTATTTTTTGGATCACAGACACTGGCACACAAGCAGGAATTCATGCTCCTTGACTTCACTCAGCACAATGGACTCGCCACAAGAAACTATTTTGTGCTGCCACATGACCAAACCAGGGTCAGAAATCTACAGATAATCAGATTCCTTTTAATCATTACTCCTTTTTTATATTAGTGTAGCCTAGAGCTTAAACAGACATCTTAACAAAGTAACAACTACAACAGAATTAATTTAATAGAGGTTTGGGCAAAATTTGCTGCAGTCTGCTTTTTTTTGTTTAAATTTAATATAAACATATAATAAAATAATAAATAAACGAATTCAGTAATAAATTCTGCATGAACCAGAAGTTGCTGCAGAGTTTTATTTCAGCGCGATGATGTATTTCCAACTGTAATGGAATATTGAGTAGGGGGCGGGGTTTAATTTTGTGCTCCTCCTATCATATTTCACTTGCAGAGCACTAACGATTGGAGGGGCGTGGCTAAGCATATTTTGCCCATGCCATTAATCTGACATCATCAGATAAGACCTAACATCAAATAATAAAATAGTAAATAGTTTTACTAGTGCACTAGTAAAATAAACATTTAAAATTTTGATTTCATTTAAACTTTGAATCACTCATATAGACTACCCATTTTAGCACTGTATAAATCAGCATTTATCAATAGCGTTTTAAAGGAATTTTTCACTTACAAATACATTTTTGCAGTTGCTTGTTGCTACCATAGGCATAACATTGTAAGCACAATGTACAGACTTTATATGAAGCATTAATCTGCTTTCAAACTGTGATTACGATCCTGCAGTAAACATCTGTGTTTACATCCTAACAAAAAACTTGTGCTTGAGCTCAAGATGCTAACCTTCAAACCAGATACAACATGGTATGCCTAAAACAGAATTGTATGCATTTTCATCATATTATTGTTTTTAAAAAAATGAATGAGAAATTCCCTGACAGTAACATAATTGACAAACAATTAATCTTATTAACTGTTGGTGTATCCTAAATATCCTAAAAAAGCACATGCTTAAATGTCTTCCAGCATTTTCTGCCAGAGGAAATTACATCACTTAGAGCACATGCTTTTTCTATCAATGATTTAAAGATTGTTATGCCTTTTATTTTTTTAATAACAGTTGACCACAATGTACAGACAGACACACATTATTACACATTACATATTATTTTTAGAGATTATTCAAAACTGTTCCCTTAAAGTTTTTGGTTTTGAAAAATAATAGAAGGTTTATCTTGGAGAATGTAGCTGGAATTCTAGAATCATCCATATGCAAATCACAGTCATTCAGAATTAAGATAATGTGAGTGTTTGAATCAAGATTGTGATCTTTTAACAATTAATTGCGCAACTTTAGTTTACTTTTTATGCAATGTTTATAAATAATGTTTTTTATATAATGCATTTATCATGTATGACCATACACACAAAGTGCTTCACAATCACTACCACCAGTGTGCAGCATCCACTTGGATGATGCAACGGCAGCCACAGAAGTACAGCACCAGTACACTCACCACACACTGGCTATTGGTGGAGTGGAGAGACAGTGATAGAGCCAATTCGTGGGTGGGGATGATTGGGAGGCTATAATCAGTATGGGGAGATGGAGAGAATTTGGCCAAAACACCAGGGTTACACCCCAACTCTTTATGAGAAGTGTAAGGGGATTTTTAATGACCACAGAGAGTGAGGACCTCGGTTTAACACTCACTGACAGTATAGTGTCCCCGTCACTATACTGGGGCATTAGGACTCACACAGACCGCAGGTTGAGTGCCTCCTGCTGGCCTCACTAACACCACTCCCAACAGCACCCTAATTTTCCCATGTGGTCTCCATCCAGGTATTGACCAGGCTCAGCCCTGCTTAGTTCCAGTGAGTAACCGGTCTTATGACAGGTGATATGGCTGTGGCCACCTTTTAGAATGGCTGGTCCAATCATGAGCTTCCCTAACAGTTTCAAACCAGCCTCCTTAACATTACTGCAACCATCAACATAAACTCACAAACATCAAAGGCCACAGCCGCAGTGAATACCGAGAGAGAGTCCAATCGTGACTCCATCTGCTTAATGGCTGCCAATGGAGAGGAAATGATGGATGAAGGTCTTCAGTCGCTGGAGTCGTGTTTTCCCGCTGGGTGGCCCACATACTGTCAGATGATTTTCAAGCCATAATAACTTCTCTACTTATTAGACCATGTTTGGTGATCAGATGTCTGCCTGTGAAACCAGTTTTGGCATCACTGTTGTAAATCTGCAGCTACTATTCTCATCAATGAAGTCAAAAAGAAACATTTGTGATGCATTTAAATTCTGCTGGATATTCAGGCAGTGGTTTGGCATAATTATTTTGCTTTAATGTTTGTGAAAGATTTTTCCTTCTGTGCTCACCAAATGTGCATTAATTCGATCACAAATAAACAATTGTGAAATATTATTGTAATATAAGTACAGTGCACTTTTCTATGTTGCAATATTTTAAAATGATTTTTTAAAGAGATGTGAAAGATGAATTTTCAGTATCATTACTCCAGGGTCACATGACACATATAAAGATTTGATGCTCAGGAAACATTTCTAATTATTATTAATTTTGAATGAATTGTAATTAATTATATTAATATATTTGGCACTATACAAATGTTTTTGTCAATTAAGATTTAAAAGAAAATGTTTTATTAAATTGATGTTAAGTGACAGTGTATACATTTAAATGTACAACAAAAATGTAATAATAATACAAGATTTGTATATTCAAAAAAATGTTCTTGAGAACTTTATATTTATCCTGAAAAAAAAAACACTAATTGTTTCCACATAAATATTAGGAAGCAAAACCATTCAGCATAATATTAAAAAGTATAATAAATGTTAAAGGCCTCACAGTGGCGCAGTGGGTAGTGCGTTCGCCTCACAGCAAGAAGGTCGCTGATCGCTGGTTTGAGCCTCGGCTGGGTCAGTTGGCCTTTCTGTGTGGAGTTTGCATGTTCTCCCTGTGTTGGCGTGGGTTTCCTCCGGGTTCTCCGGTTTCCCCCACAAGTCCAAAGACATGCGGTACAGGTGAATTGGGTAAGCTAAATTGTCCGTAGTGCATGAGTGTGAGTGGGTGTGTATGGATGTTTCCCAGAGATGGGTTGCGGCTGGAAGGGCATCCGCTGCGTAAAACATATGCTGGATAAGTTGGCGGTTCATTCCGCTGTGGTGACCCCAGATTAATAAAGGGACTAAGCCGAAATGAAAATGAATGAATGAATGAATAAATGTTAAATAAGTACCAATTTTGGAATTGAATTATGGGATATTGGAATAATCTCTAAAGGATCAAGTGGCACTGGGAAAAAAGAAGCATTTAACATATACTCAATATACAAACAAAACTACTATTTTTATTTGAACAAAAATATTGTATCTCAAATTGTGCAATATTACAGCTTTTCTATATTTTTCATAAAAATAGCTTTGGGTAGTGCAAGAAACTTATTCTAAAAACATAAAAAAACAAGTAATTGAATTAAAATACTAAAATATGTCACATATTTAAAGGGTTAAAGGGTTTATCCACCCACCCAAATAAAATAAAATAAACAAATATACAGCTATAATTAAATAAATGGCTTCTGAAAATACACTTTGAAGTGATGTATTTTGTAATTTATATGATTTTTAAAGTCTTTTGATGTGAAATAATCAGTTATTGCAGGAATAATTGCTGAATTGTTTCTGCTTCATTTTTAGTGGAAAGCCCCTGCCATGCTAAATTCTAATTGGTTAAAATCATCGCTCCATTCCCTCAACTGTATGTTAGACATCAAATATTTGATGTGACTGGATGTGATTTCATCTCCTTACGTCAGCATTTTACTTCCAGTGTGGAAAATATTTCTTCTCTTCAGTGAATGAGAACAGAACAACGTACTAGTGAATCCTTCCTGAGTAAGCTGAGAATTTAGCGGGAGACATTTCCAATCACACCAGAGGGTTGAGCCCTGGAGCTGGTGTATTTGTCCAGATAATAACCTGTATTTCCGCAGGATAGTTCTGTGGAGATATGCTATCTGCCCTCTACACTCTCCAATGGGAAACAGAGTCAATTCTGTGTCCTGTGTCCAACACAACAAAACACAAACGCCAAGATCACTCAACAGCTGCTCCGTAGAGTCAAGGGTCTGAGCTGAAACACTCTCCATTTCCTCTGCACACTCTTTTTTTATACACTACAAATTCTCAAAACTCCTACAGTCCACTGTATACTGAAAGCTCTGGTTTACAAAACTTAAAAAAGCCAGCTAGGTCTAGAGTAAATACTGCAACAAATTCTGTTAACAACTATGCAATTAACATTAGTTAATGCATTGCCTAAGATAAAAAAAATGCATAGAACATTTTTATATCATTTATTGACTGCAGTTAATGTTAGTTAATAGAAATATTCACAGTCATGTATAGTTCAAAGGGTTTTGCATATTAATGGCTACAACTTTTGATATAAAATATAGTCGTAAATGCCATGAAGAATATTATGATCAAGCTTTGGAATTGTTGTTCATTGTTAGTTAATTTGAACTAGTATTATTAATGAAACCCTTTAAATTAAGAAGTTCATACAAATAATATTAAAAATAATTGTGATTAAAGATTAATTAGTAATAAGTTACTTAATATGTAACATTTATTACAATAATAGTAATCGTTAATCTACATAATATATACAATGTCATATATATCATCCCCAATGAAAGAACACTAATTTATATATACACTTTAATTCAAAAGTTGAGCTTAAGGACGATTTGTAAAATTTTAATAATATTTAAATAGTTAGGTTAATAGTAAACAGTAAGTCACTGATAATTGTTTGTTAAACGTTTAGCTTTGCCATCACAGAAACAAAATTTCATTTTCAAATATTTCACAAAAGAAGCTACTTTAAATTGTAACATTATGTCATGATAATGCTTTTACTACACCTTTGATGAAAAAAATGTACACTGTAAAAAAAGGGCAAGACAACAAATATATTTATGTTGCTTTAACTTATTTTAATAAGTTAATCAGGTTTCAATAACATTTTTAAGTCATACAAAGTAAAAAACGTAATGTTTGTAATCGTTGTTACAGACGTAAGTTGAGTTTACTATAAAAATGAATTTGATTCAACCAAAACAATTAAGGCAGCCAGAAATTTTTTACAGTGTATAAGACAGTAAATACACACACACAAAAAAAGATCCCAAACTTTTAAAAGAAGTGTAAATATATGCGTTTGGAAAAAAGCTCATTTGTACAAAGTTTATTTTAGCATATACTTGAAATATTCCATGGGTCCGATGAGCCACATTGTACTGACAGATATAATGATGTACTGCGTGCCTCTGTTTCCAGGGCTGAGCAGACAAACAGTTGAGCAGGTCAGAGTGTGTGTGTGTCTGTGTGTTTTTGTGTGTGTGCTCTTCTGTCAGGATGTAATTGGCTTCAGTGTGTTTTCTGGGACAACACACTTCTGGCTCACAGCAGGAAGATCTTTCCCTCTTCCTTTCCCACCCTGTTGCTGGAAAGCCACCTATAGCTACAAGTGTGCTTCATTAGACTGTGTGTGTGTGGCGCAATGTGCTTCAGATTTCATATTCTCACGGTACCGTCTGAAATATGTTACTTGCCTTATCTAGACAGCAGAACATCAGGCTTTCTACACACTACCTTTCAGGATGGATTGCACACTGGTCTTGCACAGTGACTAAAATTGTTCACTGTAAAATGAAAGCTGGAGAAAAAAATTGTATATGTGAACTACTATGCGAGATACAGATCTGATTGTTCTACACACAATGTCAAAATTTGAAACATTAAGTTTTAGTCTGTACGTTTTTGGGATTTCGGGAATTTTCTCTTTTTTGGAATTAGATGCGACAAAGCTGGGCTTTTGTTGTCTGTCTTGATAAAAGCAACATCATTCTGAAAATGTAGGCCTATATACATTTCTGGAGATCGCAAACAATGTAGCCTGATCTACGTATGGCTGCATTTCATCTTTAATACGATCGCTACAGGGCAGTATGACGCCGTTCCTTTTCTCGCTTACCAGCTGACCGCTTACCTCCATATGGACAGCTTTTCTGCTGTTCCCAGTTTGTCCGGTAGCTTTTGAGATGTAGAGCGGAGTTGACCGTGACAACGGGATTCAAGTCTGACTAAGAACGTTTCCTGAAAGCAGGTAAGACAAAAACTAAAGCTAAAAAAAAATAAAATAAACAAGTAAGTAACAGGGCCTCACAGTGGCGCAGTGGATAGCACGTTCGCCTCACAGCAAGAAGGTCGCTGGTTCGAGCCTCGGCTGGGTCAGTTAACGTTTCTGTGTGGAGTTTGCATGTTCTCCCCGTGTTTGCGTGGGTTTTCTCCGGGTGCTCCGGTTTCCCCCACAAGTCCAAAGACATGCGGTATAGGTGAATTGGGTAAGCTAAATTGTCCATAGTGTATGAGTGTGAATGGGTGTGTATGGATGTTTCCCAGAGATGGGTTGCAGCTGGAAGGGCATCCGCTGTGTAAAACATATGCTGGATAAGTTTGCGGTTCATTCCGCTGTGGCGACCCCAGATTAATAAAGGGACTAAGCCGAAATGAAAATGAATGAATGAAGTAAGTAACAGGGTGAGAAGGTGGTAAAATTTGAAAAAGTGGTAAAAACTTTTTCTGAATTGCTTTTTAAAACAGTGCAGTTGGGTTTAAGGAAGGGGGTGGGCGGGTCAATCGGTGCTTTTTAAAACACTATTGGTTGGATATAGGGAAGGGGGAGGGTGGGTCAGTCGATTGGTCAGTCAGTCATTCAGTCAGTAGACAGTCAGTCGACAGCGGCCACGATTTACGTGAGAACAGCAGGTGTGAATGGCACTTGCAAAAAAAATTTGAGATCTCAAAAAGCATACACAGCGGCCTCTCGTGGATTCGCAAAAACAAAAACTGCAAAAAAACATAACGTATTTTGCTCTCTCCAGAAATATATTATATACCTCAGTATATAGGAGTACGTAATCAGAATGAGCCTGGGTTGGATAAAAGACATTAATGCTGTGGGATAATTATTATGAATAATAATACTATTAATAATACTATTTGTAACTAATAATAATGTTTTATTATTTTTATTATTATCTAATCAAATTATAAATATAAAAAAACAATAATGGAGAAAGATATAGACACTAAGAACAACAATAATAATTGTTATAAAAATAAATAAATAAATTAATGAACGAACGAACGAACGAACGAATAAATAAATAAATAAATAAATTCACTTGTTTATTTTTTCCATGATACAAAAATTAGAAAACAAACACTTAGGTTTGTTTCTTTATTGTAATTTGTTTTTTTGTTTGTTTGTTTTCACCACAACTTCTGATATTAAATACTTCTCTTTTAGTTTACAACAGATTTATTAATCATTCTTAATTACAAGATGTTTGTTCCCCATCACATTTTCAACCAAAAATTTAAGCAACTCAAACAGGAACGTTTGTGTGGATCCTTTGACGTGAACCGAGAGACTGAAAACTCGAGCTGTGCATGTCTAAACATATATCAATACATTCAAAAAAATATTTAGGTCTAACAACTAAGATTTATGTATTCTGATTGCATGTAAAATGTCCATCCATTTTGATTACATACTTTTAACATAATTGAACTAATAATCTATGTGATTGACATTTGTTAGCTAAACATAAATGAAACAGCTACGAAAAAGATTTATGTAATAATATCAATAGATCCAAAGTGTTTTAAATGCTTCTCAGCTAGATATATTTATACCTTATTAATATCTTTTAACTGATTAAATATAATAGTATTCGATTTAAAGAGATTTAGATTGATTCTAAGAAGTCTGACAACATACATGTTTAAAAAACTGACAAATGAAATTAAATCAAAAGGTTACATAATGATAAACTTGATATGACTACATAAATCGTGATTCATTATTTTGAGTGTATGATTACAAAGCAATATTGTGATTTTCAAGTAATACTAAATCAAACCACATGCTCAGGCATTGTATGAATTGAATAAATACACAAGTTAACTATATATCATATACAGTGCTCAGCTTATATAAGTGCACCCCTCACAAATCTATCTTTTAAATTCATATGTTTAATAGCATGCTATACAATATTATATTTGTGCATATACATTAGATTAGTCAGTACTGCTGGAGCTTATCTAACAAAATAACTCACGATAACGGTCCAAAAACGAGTAGACCCAAATTTATTCATTCATTCATTCATTTTCTTTTCGGCTTAGTCCCTTTATTAATCTGGGGTCACCACAGCGGAATGAACCGCCAACTTATCCAGCATATGTATTACGCAGTGGATGCCCTTCCAGCCGCAACCCATCTCTGGGAAACATCCATACACACTCACTCATTCACACACACACACACACACACTACGGACAATTTAGCTTACCCAATTCACCTATACCGCATGTCTTTGGACTTGTGGGGGAAACCGGAGCACCCGGAGGAAACCCACGCAAACACGGGGAGAACATGCAAACTCCACACAGAAATGCCAACTGACCCAGCCGGGGCTCGAACCAGCGACCTTCTTGCTGTGAGGCAAATTTGCTATCCACTCCGCCACCGTGCTGCCCCTGACCCAAATTTATGTTATAGAAAAAATATTAAATACAAATTTAAAAAGAAGGAATCTTTGAAAAATTTGTTTGAAATTTTGCAATATTTTGCTTGAATTTAATTGTATTATCTTTCAATTCTTAAATATGTTTGGTGACTAAAATATTATTTTAATAAACATATCTGTTTAATAAATCTGTTTTGTTTAAATGCACCAAAATACATTGCCTATATTCAGCGAGAAAGGGATAAAAATATTCATTTTCAATGATGGGGTGTACTTATTATTAATTATGCTGAGCACTATACTTGTGTTTATTTATAAGCATTTGTCACTAAACAGGTGCTAGTTTGAGGCCGGTTGTTCAGTGAACTTGAAACAACTTGGACATCTCACTCATCAAACCTCAATGCTGAAGCCATGTAATTAGAAAAATTCACCATATCAGAAGGAGTTTTCGCTGATATGTATGACAGGCATGCAACTGAACAGTGAAAGAGCAGTAAGTACAGATGGCCTCCTGGAGTTTGTAATTTACAGCCGGAGAGCGTGGCAGACTGCTCGAGGTTGGGCCTGCTGTGGCGTCTACAGAAAACACACCTCCAGAGTGCAAAACTCATCTAATTTCCTTGACTGCCAGCAGACTCACTGCTGCTTTCTGTTCCTCTGGCAAACTTTAATTAGTAGCTCTAGAAACACCTTCGTATTCTCATATCAATCTAATCTTGGGTTTGCTTATCTATATTCGTGCTCTGCAGTCAGAGAAGTTCCTCTTTCAGTAATGTCTGGACTATTAATGTCATAGCTTAAGTAAGAGGAGGTTTTGAGTTCTGAAAAGTTTTATGCTTTCAAATGTTTACTAAACTCTTATTTTATTTATTAAATCTGACTGCACATGACATGAGCCCTTTAAAAGGATGCAATATGCAGTCTTTATTTTGCAAGTGCTGCACGAGTTTAGAGGAAAATACGTGAAAGACATTTCAACATAGAAGAATTTAATAGGCAGCAAATGAGGGCAAAGCAAGTTTATTTATATAGCACATTTCATACACAATGGTAATTCAACGTGCTTTACATAAACAAGAATAAAGTATAAGAATAAAAATGATTAAAAACAGATTGAAATGTGTTAAGACAGGGTTTCAAGGAATAAAAACAACAAAAGTGGCAGCAGGGTGGCTCAGTGGTTAGCACTTTCGCCTCACAGCAAGAAGGTTGCTGGTTCGAGTCCCGGTTGGGTCAGTTGGCATTTCTGTAAGGAGATTGCATGTTCTCCCCGTGTTCACACGGGTCTTCTCCAGGTGATCCGGTTTCTCCCACAGTCCAAAGACATGCGCTATGGGTGAATTGGGTAAACAAAAAAATGGCCTTAGTGTATGAGTGTGTGAGTGAATGTGAGAGTGTATGGGTGTTTCCCAGTACTGGATTGCGGCTGGAAGGGCATCCGCTGCTTAAAAAATATGCTGGAATAGTTGGTGGGTCATTCTGCTTTGCACGACCCCTGATAAATAAGGGAATTCTAAACTGTAGGATATCACAATTCTGTCTGAAAGTGAAAATCTGATTTGTGTACTGAAAACAACACTGTCAAAATTGAGTTTACTACTGATTCCGAATGCAAAAACTTCTCGGACTCGATGCATGACATAAAATGTATTTACAGAAGCTTTGGGAATAAAAGCATCTACTCGGAATAATCAAACAGGTACTTTTTCATACAGAAGACAATGACAAACAAGAAAACTAGTTAGGGCTTGGTGTCACTGTAAAACATTATATTATTTACTGTAGTTATTCTTGTTCATCTACTGTCATTGGAGCTTCCGCTATGAATGCATTTTACACGTTGAACCTCACATATCAGTCAGAGGAAGTTTTTGCATTCTGCAGCCACCAAAGGTCAGTGATTTGAGTTTAAATATTTTTGTTACAAAAACACAACGATCTGCTTTATAAGACATGTGTTAACCCCCTAGCAGTGTATAGGTTATTTTTACGATGCTTTATATGCTTTTTGAAGCTTCAGGGCCACTACCCAACACCATTGTACAGCATGGAAAAGCCAGGATAAAATGTAAAACTACTCCACCTGTGCTCGTCTGACAGAAGAAAGTCATATACACAGAGGTAATGATAGGGTAATTTAAAAATTTGGGTGAACTATTCCTTTAACAGAGAATGGTAAAAATGCCTTAAAACACTGTGCGGTTGCCAGACCAGTAGTTGGCGATGTTCCTTCGTAAAGAAACACTGCTTGAACAGATATACATACCAAAAGCATTATACTATATTCATTCATGCAAAATGTTAAGAAATGTATATATAATCATATATATAAATAAATTACAAGTTCAGAACTGTGGCTCCTGGTTAATTAAAATCCCAACTTGATATTGCAGATGTGAGTATTGCACTGTTGCTATATCGTATATCTCACATTGAAACAATATTTTTTGCAGCCCTATTTTAAACTGAAAGCAATGCCATGTAAACACCCCTTCAGACTAACATTACTGTACTGTAGTCACGCCATGTTTTGCAATCACCCACGTCAACTGTTACACCTTGTAAAGCTCATCACGAAAGGCTTCCCTCAGCGTGGAGCTGCATTCCTGTAATGCATCGTCAATGAGGCTTCTTAGTGCCGTTCAAGACTTGTAAATCTCAGCTGGTGAGAGACAATGACGACACCTGCAGTGGAAAAGCACAATCTCTCCGTCCCATGCCACATCACGCTGCGATTCGAGGGAGATTCCTATTTACGGATCATTTGGGATTTGCACCCCCGACTTCAGCTGTGGTGCAACCGATGGCCACACATCTGCAGGCCGGGTCTGTCGTGAGCATGATTTACACAGGCTCGAAAAACAGAAGAAATGCCAAAACGACGGGAAGCGCTCACATTGTGGTCCCCCTCTTTCAAACTGATTTATGTTCCATGGGGAAGCCTATCCAGTCCTGCCAAATTCTTCAGCGTCTGGTGTCCAGTGCTGCTACAAATGTCTTTATCTTTTGCACTCAACTCTGATCTCGAATGTTTTCCATTCTGCCAATTCCACTTGTCTTCCGGTTTGAACTCTTGAGACGACTTGAGAAATTTTATGGAAGTTTACTGAAGGAACATTTACTCAGGGTGAGACTTTAAAGATGTACCACAATTTACAGAACTTCGAGAAATCCAAAGAAGTGGACAAAACGTTCAAAAAATACTGCTATTTTCCAAAACTAGAGTCATGTTTATGCTGGATCGTAAAGTTATTCTGCAGTTCAACTTGATAGCACAACACTGCCAAAGCACAGATTCTATTGTTATGTAGTTAAAATATGTGTCTTGAAATAAAACAATCTCACAAATGCATTATATAAATAGTGATAATTGCAGTCACCATCTCAATTAAAAAGCAATTGTATTAAAATTACATATTGTAATAAATGGGATATGGTTGAAGGATGAGGAAGATACATTGCTGTTTATACCTGATGTCTTAATCTGACATTTGTTGTCCACTTTTAACCATGATTTCTTTGAAGGGAGGGATTACAGTCAGGTTATGTACAGTATGGGCTCTGTAATAAAATATTCAATTGTGTTGCCAGTTTAATGCGAGGAAATCTGCAGGGCATCATTTTGAAGTTATCTTTGTTGTTCATCTGCAGTTTCTAGAGATGTGGTTCTCCAGAAAGAAATATCATTACAAATAAACTATAAAACGTCTTTTAGCCCAGTCAAGGATTATCATTATAGGAAGCATGGGGAATTTAAAAATGGCATCAACAGAAAACAATAATTAAACTTATTCTACAAATGAATATTTAGAAATAAGGATGCACAATTTACATTTGAATGTGAAATAAGCAGTGTTTGAAACAGTGCTGGAAAGAAAATATTCTGTGCATCACACATTTTATTGTAAACCGCATTCACACTTGGCATTAAGATGCATTTTTCTCAATGTGATCACAGCACTAAATATAGATATAAAAAGGGTCTGAAATGTTTTGAAATTGTCCATTTTCAATGACTTCTTGAGGACTACATGAACGCTACAGGTTGTGTTGCGAGAAAGTGCATCAAAACAAGGTATTCACTTCACTGTGTTCTACAAGGATAAGGATTACAATCAGAATTTTCATTCATGCTAAATGAATGCATTGTAGAGGTGAAATGAGATCCGAACCCAAAGAGACACATCTCATTTTTTGTGTCATTTTCACACCATTTGCTCACTCAAGTGGTTCTAAACTTTTATGAATTTCTTCTTCTGTTAAACACACAAAAAAAAAAATTCGAAAGAAAGTTGGAAATCGGCAGCCATTGACATCCATAGTAGGAACTAAAGATACTATAGAAGTCAATGGGAAAATATGAACATTCATCTGTAAACTGTGTTCCTTTGGTTTCAACAGAAGAAAGAAACTCAAACAAGTGGAACAAGTGGAGGATGAATAAATAATGACAGATTTTTCATTGTGGGTGAACTAACTCCTTTAATACCAGACGGAAATGCTAAGGCCCCCACATCAGATCACTGGAAACTTTCATTAATACGTTCAGGCTAATGTTCACAGCTTGTCTTGGTCAGCTCAGCTTTCTAATTTAAAACGTCAGTTTCATTACTATTTTTTGAACTTCCACTTTGACATAATAAATATAAGTCCCCATCGTCCAATTTGGTGCACAACCCTGGTTGCTCACTGGGAATCAACCTCAAAACCTTACCATTGCTAACGTCATGCCATAGTAGTTAAGCTACAGGAACTCCAGTAAAATTCCAATTAGATGCAATAAATCATGGGTATGGATCCAGCAGGATCTCCATACTCCTTGATGTTGCACGTCTTAATTGACCAGGAAATTTCCATGCGAGTTTGGAAAAGCATCTAAGCAGCAGCTCTTTTCCCTCAGATTTACAGTTACTCTTACATTCTTAACACTGTACATGTAACGAAAATGAAAAAGCTGCAAATTAATCACCAATTACTCAATGGGTGTGTTGCGTTTATGAAAACAAACAGGCAAAGCTCTGAGATAAATCAAATGACTAACAAACGGCCCGGTGATTCATTGATGCAATAATTCAGCATAGTGCGATGAGTTTCAACCTGGCACATTTCTGCACTGATTGTATTCCAAAAGGAAACGCACTCTCGCTTAGCAGAACACGTCGTATTTTTGTTTGTTTTCGCAAACTGCTCAGAAGCCCTGAAATATTAGCGCGACTAATGTGTCAGACGGTGATTTAATTGGAAATTTTTATGGGCCAATGTTTTCCAGCACCGCCCGCCCAGGCAGTCAGAGTTACTGTAAAGGCTTGTGTACCCACAGCCGTTCTGGTACAGAAAGAGGATTAATAACACAGCACAGGAGTCCTACGAGGAGTCAATAGCGTGTGACATAAAGACACACAGGCCATGAAAAATGACTTACATTTCTGAGAACAGTTGGACCGTTTCCCTCTGTGATTGCGTAGACTGAAGTAACAGTACCAATCAGATTCCTGACGGGATATTCCTGGGTCTCTTCCAGCCCTCTGAACAAGAGAAATAGCCTGAGATATTCTGGCTATTATGTATTATTATCCATTACATGTTGTTATCATGGCCTCACAGTGGCGCAGTGGGTAGCACGTTCGCCTCACAGCAAGAAGGTCGCTGATCGCTGGTTTGAGCCTCGGATGGGTCAGTTGGCGTTTCTGTGTGGAGTTTGCATGTTCTCCCTGTGTTGGCGTGGGTTTCCTCCGGGTGCTCCGGTTTCCCCCACAAGTCCAAAGACATGCGCTATAGGTGAATTGGGTAGACTAAATTGTCCGTAGTGTATGAGTGTGAATGGGTGTATATGGATGTTTCCCAGAGATGGGTTGCAGCTGGAAGGGCATCCGCTGCGTAAAAAACATATGCTGGATAAGTTGGCGGTTCATTCCGCTGTGGCGACCCCAGATTAATAAAGGGACTAAGCCGAAATGAAAATGAATGAATGAATGAATGTTGTTATCATTGGCACATATGTACTAGAGTTATTATATTTATGAAAGAAATAGAGACCTGAACATTAAAGATTATTGATTATTTTAACATTTATATTTAATATGCTTTTTAACATATGTTGTTTGATATATGCTAAAATTGAAACATATTTATATATTCTCACTTCTACTTTGTTATTCAAAACAGTCTAATTTTGTCCCTTTTTTCTTTTTTCTTCTTTTAAAACCTGTTTTAACACATTTTAATCTGCAGGAGCAATTTCACAGACAGTTAGTGGGAGAATAAGCGCTTGCTGTTTTTTTTTTATTTTTATTTTTTTTATTCAAGCGCGCGTCGTGGTATTATTTGCTCAGATTGTATTTGTTGAGACACTGTATAACACTTTCTCCAGGCAACTGTGGCAAGCAGTTACAGACACAAGAAAGCAGGGAGGTCCGATTGCCCCGCTAATTGGTGCTGGCAAACGATTACAGAGCAGGGCCCATAACAGAAATGCCCCCTTAATTCTCACCCGTCATTACATCACAGCACACCCGGGCAAACACAGGCTTGTCCAAAAGACTTTCAAAATGAGAAGCAGCAAACATATTGAGCCTTTCAATTGTTTGGAATAGAATAGTGCAATAATCTCGCATTTCTTAAATCATAATAATCAGTATAACGGTGACAGTGTAACAGTAACTGGCTCAATCCATACATAAAACATCAATTGTTGCTTTTTTTTATAAAATTTGAATCAATATGCTTTTTCAACTTCTAAAAAAAACCTAATTTGGGCAATATACTGTATGTTAAGTTATAAAAAAATCATTTTATGGCAATATTTGAAAGCACAAATAATACAAGAAATACACCCTTACTTTACAATTAAAACATATTGAACTTGAATCATGAATAGTTTTTTAATCTATTGATTTACAATACCTGAACTGTCTGAACAATCCTATTCACTAATATGAATCAGACTTTTCAATGAAAGTTCAACTCAGCATGTGAGAGAGATTCACTGACTTACTAGAATGATTTCACAAAATTCGGGAAGACTTATAAGAGAGAGTCACTGGGGTAAATCGATTCACTATAATGGTTAAAAAACAAAGAAATTACTATAATGAACCGGTCAGTCCACTGCAAAATTCTTTATGAGATGGAAATCCTTCAGGATTAATCAACTCACCAAAATGATTCAAAGATTCCAACACTGAATATTAAAGAAAGAGAATTGTTAGAACAAACTCAGCAAAACCAGACAGTTTAGCGGAATAACAGGGAGACTACTTACTGGAAAAACTAGCTAATTAATTACAGGAATAACTGTTGAAAATTATTTTTGACAGAACAAAAAAAGCAGTAATCTAAAGCAGAGCACATGCTGTACATCCTTTCCAACTAATTATTTATTCTCAAATCACATGACAATTCAACGTATCAACAATCACATTAGCAATTTCTCTTAGATTATGAGTGACTCTTGAGTGACTCTCTTTTTCCTTCGAGCTTACATTTATCAAAGGCCATCAAAAGCATTCCAGATAGATAAATAAGATTTATTAAAGTACAGTCACACTTGGAAGCTTTGTTACTTTCCGCTGTCTTATGGAGTACAGTAAAAAAAAATAATAAA
>CAIGQW010055694.1:11542658-11552774 GCA_903798125.1 Danio choprae | reverse complement strand
TTAATATGCATGCATAAATGTTGGCACCTTTTAAGCATGTGCAAACACTGATAGTCCATTTATCTGCCCTCTTTGGTCTTCATGCACCATTTGGAAGCACTCAGTGGTAACGTTAATGGCAGGATTCAGTTCATTTAAACATGTTTATACCATCTCAGTTAAGCCTGATAATTCGACCCATTTCTACACCTCTTGCTCCAGATTTTCAGTTCTCTGAGGATTATCAATCACTCAGCCCCCAAACCCCTGCAAGGCTTCCGTAGTGAGAGGAACTGGCCCCTAATGTGAATAATGGAGCCCTGCTCGACTGAATGTCTTTCACATGCAGAAAGTAGCTTGGTGTGCCTTCCACAATGGCCTTTGTGACTGGACTTTTTTCCATTTTTTCCAAATAGTTTATGCAACTGGTAATAAATCATCTCCTCAATGTCTGATTAACTGTGGAATATCAGAAGAGAGCAGATAGAAAGGAAAAGCAAGCAAGGCGTAATGTGCAAACAATGTTTGACAAATGTAGAAAGCAGTTTAATGAGAGGACAGAATTGTGGCAATAATGAATCCTTAATGATTCATAATAAAATAATGGAAAAACATGTTCATTGTTTCAGAGGGAAACAGGGGAACTGTGGAGACTGGGGAAACGGAGAAATGATACAGGAAGAGCAATTCATTTTTTTATATTACTTTTGTATATTACTCATATTACTCATGTATATTTTTCTTTAAGTGACAAACTTCATTAACTGACTTGAGTTCTGTATACACTCTAAAAAATGCTTGGCTGGTTTAACCCAATGTTTGGTCAAATATGCACAAACCCAACCATCAGGTTAAATGGTCTAATTTAATTTAATTTAATTTAAATAAATAAACCAATGTTGGTTTTGCTCATATTTGACCCAACGTTGGTTTAAAACAACCCAGCATTTTTTTTTGAGTGTACTGTAAGCTCACTATTGCTTCTTTCAATGTTCTTCTCAAAGTGAAACTTGTGTTGCAGTTGGAAGTCTCATGAAAGATAGTGGAAAGAGAGATTATCCAGATCTGGTATGTTATCATTGTGCTGAGTGGTTGAAGTGTTCTAGGTGTCAGCGGGATAAAACATGACAGCTGCTTAACACTTCATTTCTGTGTGCGTGTGTGTGTTAGTGAGAGACTGTATCCCTATTTAGGCACACTCAGCTGGAGTGAGTGAGTGTGGCTGTACTGTCTGTGCAGTGGTATGAATACAGCTTCTCTATTTCAGTTGCTGTGTTGGGAATAAAGATGCTTGTGACTGATCTATATGAATCAGATGAAAATGACTGTGCACTTGATTGAACAACAGACTGACAGATTAGATGGATGGATGGATGGATGGATGGATGGATGGATGGATGGATGGATGGATGGATGGATGGATGGATGGATGGGTGGATAGATGGAATATCTAAGAAAATAAGGATGGATAGATGGAAAGATAGATAGAACCTGTGACAAAATATGTATGAACAAAACTATTAATTCTACAAATGAATGACAAAAAGAACAAAACAAGATGAAGGAATAAGTGGATAAAAACATTGATAGAACAATACCTTAACAGAAGGATGAATGGGTGGATGGATGGATGGATGGATGGATGGACAGATAGATGGATGAATGAACGGAATGGCAGAATGATAGATAGAATTATGGATGGATTTACAAATGTATGGCTGGCTATGTAGATTTGTAGAATGACAGAACAACAAAACTATGGATGATGGGATGGCTGGATGAAATGGTACAATGATAGATAGATAGATTGATGGAAAGATGGATGGATGAATAATAGATAATGGCAGGATGACAGAATGACACATTTGATAGATTACAGAAAAGACCATTTGATAGATGGACAGAATTAAAGATAGAAGGAAAACAATGAAGCTAGAATGAAAGAACAAAACAATAGATGGAAATATGGATAGAAAGATTGATAGACTGATATTATGGCAAAGATGAATGGATAGATGGATGAATGATAAAATGATAGATACTGTTTTGAGGCTTACTTACATCCTTTTATACCACTTCCAAAATTAAATTGAATATGTAACTAACAAAACTATCCACTGACCACTAACTAAATATACACATTGTTTTCATTAAATAGACTAATACTCACAGGGATGGTAGAACTAGCATAATATTTTGTCTTTAAAAGTCAGAGGTCAAAGTCATGAGCAGGTGTGTGTATGTGTGTGTGTGCGCGCAGGTTCTGGAGTGAGTACTTTTATGAAGCCATTGTCTTTTAATAAAACGTTGTAAATGGACGGAAGCCCAGAGAACCAGTGATGTCATTACAATAATAAAGCTCTCTCAGGACACCAGTCAAACATCTACATGATTTCTCCCACCGTGTTAAGGGTCTTCAATGACCAACAAGGGACTGGAAAACACCACCTAAATCATTCCACATCACATCACGTTCAGATTCAACATCAGCAAGAACCACAATCCCTGAAGAATACAACTGCAGTAAAGCAACTGTGTGATTGTTCAATAAATATATGATACTCTGTGAGGGTGAAAATGTACGTCATTGGTATTTTACAGATAAGCATTTGTTCAAATCAGGGAATGTGATCTCTCAGTCATTTGCCCTTTATTAGGGCAATTTCCTGTGAACTACAGCTCTCGAAAGGAACACGTAAAAATGTATTTTTAAACAGAAACAGATATTTGTGAGAAATGTTCAACTTCTCTCTCTTCTTTCACCTCTCCCATAGCTTGTCACTGTAACCTACATGCCCGCCGCTGCCGCTTCAACATGGAGCTGTATAAGCTGTCGGGCCGCAGGAGTGGAGGAGTCTGTCTGAACTGCAGACACAACACCGCCGGACGCCACTGCCACTACTGTAAAGAGGGATACTACAGAGACATGAGCAAGGCCATCTCACACCGACGTGCATGCAAAGGTAGGAAACCATGCAATCAATCTATGTGCATGGATCCTTTGGCATTTACTTGACAAGCAAATTGAGTAAACAAAGTACTTTTAGTGAGAGAAATTATCAACTCATTCCCTTTCAATGAGGAGATATCTCAGGTGATGAAGGACACGGATACTGATCACTGTTTGAATCTTATCGGGATGAAGAAATAAGTGAGAGAGATCCCTTTATAGACACAGAAACACAATATATCGAAAAAATGCCCAAGTTTTACATGTTTCAGTGTTTGATTTTCAGACCTGTAAGAGATTAGAATATGACAGTGTTTGTACAAAGGATACAAACTGGAAAATGAACATAGGCCAAAAAGACAAGGAAAACTGCCACGGAACCGAGCATATTAACAATAACAGTAAAAGAAGCCAATTATTCTCTCAACCGTGAAAGAAAAAGTAAATGTAAAGGCTCCAGAGATTACACATGTGCCCTAGGCCTAAGAGACCTCATGTTCACACTTAGAGATCAGGTGTATTGGAAGGCTGTTCAAAACTTACTGAGCTGCCTATGTTGGAATATTTTTAAAGCCTCATAGGTGCACATCTGATGTAGACATTGCCTCTTTGTATATTTTTTCTTTTTTACTCTGTGACAGAAACAATAAAACAAAACAAAAATATCTAAACTTGGAATTACAAGTTACCTACAGTGTCAATTAAAGCAGCGAAATGTTCCCAGATTTACATTAGGCTTTTAAAATTGTTAGAGCATTTTTAATTACTCACACATGTGTCTCATCTCTCTTGCTAAAGTATGTACCATGACAAATGACACCAAAAAACTGTCAATACATCATAAATGGTTATGGTCTGTTAATAAACTGATACCAAATCGTCCTCTTTAGCATCACAATCTATTCATAAATTGACATCCCCAACAAGAACCAATTCGATTTTTTTTTTATTCAAGGCAGAAATAGATCCTTTTTTAAGTGTTCATAATAACAGGCTATTCATAATTATTTTAAAGTATCCTATGGACTGCTGAAATTCTTGACTCTGATTGTCTGGACGGTGTGCAATGAAATCGTTTAATGCACAGGTATTGTAGCTCCAGTCAGTTTTTGTAAAATAAACGTGCTTCTACACAAACATTAGTAGTAACCATAGCAACTACAACAGCAACAGTAACAGTTGCTGGCGGAGCCCATGTATAATCTTGAGGACGCCAATATGTGCTTCACCAGAAAGCCGATGAGGATTAACCAATTCACAAATATGTGCAAAATAGTGGCAAATGAGCTATTAGATATTCCCGTGTCATTTACACGCACACACCCATGATCTTTCTCATGCATACACTCTCTCTGTCTGCTTGTAAAAACTGTTTCAATGCAGGAACTAGGAGATTTAACATGTCTTAACATCAAATATTGCACCTCAAAAAGCAAAACTAGTTTTAACTTGTCTATATCTTAGCTACTGACCGAGGAATAAGCAGAATAATCAATAGCTTGCCATTCGTTAAAGGATTTTAAATGACTTCTGCTTTTTGTCGAGTCAATCTTTCCCTCTGTGTTAAGCATTCAAAATCCTTTAACGCATTGGAATCTGTTGATTATCCTTTACATGTTTGAATGCACTTTGAATAAGAATTGTTATGCATATGGCATATCTATTGCTTATTTAGAAATCTCAAATCGGTCACAGTAAACTACTTGCAACTAAGAGAGATTTAGAACAGTGCCTGATTTGAGAAAATGAATGAAAAACAGTTTGTGAAAGAAATTTTAATTCGTCTGACAATCCTGTCCAAAATTAGACATACTGAAACTAGTGTGAATTTTGTCATTTTAGCCACTGTCGGTTCACAGAGGAATTTCAAAATGTCAGTCCCTCGTGTTCTCCTAATCCTTTCACTCACAAATCATTCTGCACTATTCCATGTTTCCCAACATAACTTGTATTCTCATCTGACTCTAGACTGAAAGCTTCCACAGACCGCAGGATAATTAATACGGGAGGCCTCCGATCACTGGGGCAGCTTAATTTTTTAGCAGCCTGTAAGGCGGGATCCAAAGCGCAGATGTGATAGATGGCAAACACTACCCATGTTACATTATCACAAAAGGAATGCGTGTGATTCAGCCGAGGTTACAAATGGTTTTCAACAGTTTCCCCTGCCAGCCAAAACATTTACTCAGGCTATATATGGGATGCTCGGAGGCCTGATGCAAGGGATACAGGCAAGCTAGTTTTACAAAAGCGGCCTCTTGTAGTGACCTTAACATACAGTATGTGACCGATAGGGTCAAAGATCATACAGGAAATACTGAAGAGTTCCAGTCACCATTGTCAAGCTGATTGCTTCACTTGTCTCAGGTGACACACTCCTCAGCATGCTGACGTTGTATAGCAGACTGCTGTATTTATTGTTCATGTCAGCCAACCATCTTACTCTGCTTGTTTTGGATGGAAAATGCAACTTCGTGCCAGGCGCTTACATAAAATTATGCAGGGGGTCAATTGGGAAAAAAAAAGCAATATTAAAACTAGATCTATGTTTAGTGGCTGTCTAAGACACCTCAGTAAACAATGTCATCAACAACAACTACGCCATTTCTTTCTCTCCCATGCACCATTCCAAAAATGTCATCATTTACTCACTGTAAGGCCTTGTGGGATTATGAAATTCCTCCAATTTAATGTAATTCACATAACATATAGCATAAATTGTGTGTATGCTTTTTTATACTTTTTGTTTTAGATTTACAATGAAACATTACAAAAGTTTAATAATTGTATTTCACAGTAAGAATAACACAAATAAATCATGTTTTAAAACACAAAAACAATTTTAGTCAGAAAATTGTCAAATTAATATTGTTTTTCTATTCAGATAATGCAGCACTTTCTTTAGAACACAGAAGAATTTGAGGGACTAATTACTTTCAATGTTTTGAAAATGTGAAAACAGCTTCTTTTTAATTGCACAAAACTAAAAATCCACATTAAAACCACTCTAAAGTCATAAAATGAATGTACATTTCAAAATGTATTTTAAAAAGGTAGAAATTTTGTTTAGAAATAGTTTTAAATAATAATGAAATAACAGAACATAATAACAGAAAATTATTATCATCATTGCATTATTAAATGATAAATATATTTGATACGTAATCCTTATTAATAAAACATATCAAATATATTTATAATTTAATTGTAAATGTTAATACTTCATACCATTATTCAAACCAAAACTTAATAACTATTTTTTTTCTCAAATAATGCATTTGACTTTCCCACTTAAGTTGAATACAGAAGAATTTGAAAGACTAATTATTCCATGCTTTAAAATTAAAATAGGAAAATATATAATTACCATTAAAATATATGCATGCCTAAACGTACAAACATTTAAGTAAATAAATGTATTTTCAAAAGTGGCCAAAAAAATTAATTAGAGAATGTAACAACATCCTAGATCTCTGTGCTGATTTTTTAAATTATGATTTTACCAATCAGTTTCATGCACAAAGCAGATGAATAGTTTAGGAAATTGATTAATTCAGTTCTCATGTTCAGTGCATTTAACTGCCCTCTGCAGGCTACTAGTGCATAACTACAACTTTAAATGCAACTGTGATGCAACTTCTTGTCTCATGCTTTTATAGTCTTTTTGAAATGTAAAATTTCCATTTACTCACTCCCAGGTTCTTCAAACTTCCTTTGTATTTTTTCCCTTTGATATTTTTTTAAGAATGTGACCAGACAGTTGACAGTAGCTTTCAAGATACTTCTATAGTAGTAAGAAAAATGACTGTCAACAGCTACTGTAAACTCTTTAGCTACCAATATTCTTCAAAATATACATATTTGTTGTTGTTTTAAACAGAAGAACAAGTTTGGAACAAGTGGTGGGTGATTAAATGATGACAGAATGTTCAATTTGGAGTAAACTATCCCTTTAAAAGCCTTAGTTGCCCTTTATAATAATTATAAAGAAATTAGCCAGCTAAAAATATGTTGAAATAGTCCTATTTGGAATGATTTAAGTGTGAACAAATGATGACAGAATTAGCTTTTTTTTTTGAGTGAACCATTCGTTTGAACATGAAGAGGAGTTTTCAACAACCAGGAGAACTTGCTGTCTACGCCGCATTACTTCACACTCATTTCCCCAGCATCTCCTCTTACTACAGCTGAATTATTAGTAGCTCTGTTTTAGATTATGTGCTGTGGAGTTGTAGGGTCGTCTGTGAAGGCGTATAAGCGCTGTCGTAATTTAGCAGGCGGTGGGCTGGTTGGTGGGTGGCTTAAGTGCACAACTCTAGCTGCTTTTTACAGATTGCTAAGTGGGCATTGAAATTCAAAGCATCCCACCACTTTGTGGCGCATTTATTAACATCAGCTAAGTCATCAGCGATGGGAAACAGCGATAGCAATCTAAATGAAACTGATCCACTGATGCTAAAGCACTTTCCTTAAATACATTTTTAGTTCACAAAGCAGGATTTCTACACTTCTTCAATGTGTGCCGTCAATCTAGAGAGCAATGTAAAGTACTTTCTCTTCTCTTTAGAGAAATGGTAAGGCCCAGGACAGATTCAAACAAAAGCTGGATCTGCAACAGAGCAACTACTGTATGCTGAAAAAAAAATTATTAATTGGATTTACTATTTTCTAAGGTAAGTGGTTGCAAACAGTTTATATTTAAACAAACAAATTCAATTGTTTAAATTCAGCACATGTAACTTGTTTGCAACCACTTACCTTCAAAAATTGAACAAATACAGTGAATAATTTTTTTTAGTGTACAGTTTCAGGACACATTTGTCGCTACATCATTTATTTCCCAAACAATGCGTTGTATTATGGTAGCTCAGCCGCGAGTTACGTCGTTGTTTGGGAAATGCACTCCAGGTCATCTAGACTTCACATAGCTGCCAAACGCGTCTCAAGTACAAAGTTTAGCTCCGATATTTTATTGAGTCTGTCCACATGAGCTGTTGATCATCACCCACAATTGTTGACTTGACAGAATGTTGGATAAAATTGCATCACGATGTAGAGAACAATAGAACGGTAGATTGGACAATAAAATGATAGACAGCACAATAATCAGAAAGTCCATAATGCATAGAATAATAGCAGCAGAACAAGAGAATGGTATAAAAACAATTAAAACAAAAGAGCGATAGACGACAGATAAAACTACTGAATGACTGACAGACTGACAAAACAGAATGACAGAACAACAGAAAGATATAGATCTTGCTTCACCTAATCTGTGATTTTGGTCTTGTTCTAATACCCTATAATATAACATTACTGTATAATATTATACTATTAACTTTTAATACACTCAAAAAATGACGTTTGCTTTTTGTTCAAGCTACTTATTTAAACTGAACTGAAACAACACAAGTCTTGAGTTTTTTTGGGACAACTTATTTGTTTTATGTTCAATTCACTTATATTTGTAAAATCTAATAAGTTAACTTAATTCCTTTATGTTTTCCCAGCACAAATCGATTGCGTGGAACCCAGCATTTTTTACAGTGTATACTCATAAACTGTACTCTGTTAAAATCATCTGTGAGTGTTAGCAGGTGAGCTGAACGGCGTGTGTTATGTGATTAGGGCAGTTTATTTAGCACACTGAAAAATTCCTACAGTATCCAGTGTGTTTCAGATCAGCCACTTATGAGGTTGCATATAAATTCAGAGAGAAAGAGAGAGAGAGAGAGAGAGAGAGAGAAAAAAAGCCAAATGATTAATGAGGAAACGGCTCATCTCATCAGAACAATCATTTCTGTTCTGGCACTATTGTGACTGTGTACAGCTTCTCCAGGGCAGACATAAATCTGAGACCAACAATTGCCTTTGTTACTAATTCAAGAAGTGCCTTCTAATATTCATCAGCTCTTTTTAGTCCCGGGAGCTTTGAGGCTGGACCACTTCATATAATTTCCAAATTAAAACCTGGCTACAAAAACCGGCTTGATGGGAAGAGTTAAGTTGGGACTTCAAACAAAGCAGCTTTATGGTAAACATTTGGCAGGGCAAGCGCACAAAGAAATTCGCACATTTTTAACTTGTGATCGTCCCGACTAACTGCTTAGCCAGAGCACCTTTGAAGTACAGGCTGTTCCGTCATTAATAGGAACATTATTCAGCCTTTATTTGTGAGGCCATGAAGAGTCTTTATGTCGAAAACTTAATCAGACGGTGTGCGGCCTCTGCAAATGACAACGCTATGTTGGATCGCGAAAGGTTTTAACACATACACAGACACGGAGCAGGTATCTGGCTGTCCACAAAGAAACTCGCGTGGACTTTTGGACAGGATCCAGACTCAGTGCACGCACACAGGTGTGGGGCATAACTGTTCTCATTTCAATCTAAAGTCATTTCAAACTGAGGTTTCTATGGTCAAGTGAAGTTCCAGACTTCATATCTTTTTAAGGGGCAACAAGGGTCTGTGTGGGGAAAAAAGGGCATTTACTGAGGGAAAAAACTATGTATAATAAAAAAAAGTCATTTACAAAAACAATGTTGTCTCAAAAAATCAGCTTATATGTGACGGTACTTTTTAAGATATAAAGTACACTGTAAAAATGCTGGGTTCCACACAATCAATTCCACACAATTTAAGTGGATTGAACATAAAACAATTAAGTTGTCCCCAATAGTAGTTGTTTCAGCTCATTTTAAACATGTAGTTTGAACAAACAGCAAATGTCATTTTTGGAGCGTACAGCCTGTATAATCTGACCAAATTACTTATGTGAGTCTGTTATTTTTACTTTATCAATATACAGTGCAACATGTGTAATCTGATTCTCAAACAAATGACTTGTGTGAGCTGGTTCTTTTTGCTGAATCAAGGCTGTGTAATCTGATGTCCGAACACACAAATTACACATAAAACTGCTTGCTGCTTGCTCAAACTTCTTTTTTAAAAAATGAGCTGAAACAACACAATTCTTGAGTTTTTTGAGGGACAACTTAATTATTTTATGTTCAATCCACTTAAAAATGTAAAAACCATTAAGCATTGAAAACTGGATTGGATTAAAAACTTATAGTGTGAACATACAGTAACTAGATTGATTGATTAATTGATTGATTGATTGATTGATTGATTGATTGATTGATTGATTGATTGATTGATTGATTGATTGATTGATTGATTGATT
>CAIGQW010055694.1:11512879-11532533 GCA_903798125.1 Danio choprae | reverse complement strand
ACCAAGGGTCTCAAACTCGATTCCTGGAGGGCCGCAACTCTGCACAGTTTTGCTCCAACCCTAATCAAATACAGCTGATGCAACTAATCAAGGTGTTTAAGACCACTATATATGAGACTTTTAAGCAGGTCTGAGTTGGAGGTGGTTGGAACTATAATCTGCAGAGCTGTGGTCTTCCAGGAATTGAGTTTGAGACCATTGGTAAACACTTAGATTCAGTTGTGTAAAGAGTAATAAAAAATCATGCTCAAGAAAAAGTACCATTACTTGGCCAAAAATGTAGTGCAAGTGGAGTAAAGGTATCTGTTGTAAATATTACTGAAAGTATGCATAAGAAATAGCTCAAGTATAGTGTGTATTACAATGGGAACGTGACATTCTGTGGGGAATTTAGTAATTGTTTAATGATTTAGTGATTTCAGTTCTCATAGCATAGACATCATCATCATCTAAACAGTCTCTCAGTCTTTGCATGTAATGACTTTGCGTCTTCTTGGACACTTTAAATGCACACGTGTCTTGAGGTAGTTCTGTATGATGCGATTTTTCTATGCGCAGTTTGATTGGATAAGAATCACAGGACTGATTATTCTACTAAGCCAATCAAATATAAAAAATATAAGTAAAAAATAAAGTAGTGACCGCAGGTTGAAGGAAAACAGTGGAGTACTGATACAGCACAAAAAAATATGCCAAAGACAAAGGGAAAGTACACATTTTTAAAACTACTTAGTAAAGTACCATTCCTAAGGTAAAACTACTCTTTTACAGTAATTTGAGTATTTGTAATTTGTTACTTTACATCACTGCTTAGAAAACAAAGTACACACAGCTCAAAAAATGCATACTGTATGCTGATGCATCGCTATCTAAATTTTTTTTATTTTATACATTACACACATTTTACTTAGCTTAACTGGGGATCAATTTATGGGCTAGGTATTTTGCTATTTGGCAAAAGACAGACAACTTTTTTTTTTTTAACTTCTTTGACAATTTCGTTAGAGCAGACATTGGCCAAAGGTTATTCAAGTCGACGTCCACTCAAACAGTATGACATACGACAGACCACTGCTTCGCACCCTTGTGCAATGACACAACCCCTCAGTGAAACTAAAGTACAAACTGTCCAAAACTCCCAAGACATTTATGCTACTGCTCAGCACCGCTCCATCCAGCTCCACATTTCACTGCTGGCCTTGGTGAAGTCTTAAATCTGCCCAGCGCTGGCGGATGAGACAGACAGAGATGCCAGAAAGAAAGAAATACTCCCTGTTGATCTGCTTTTGTTCGCTGTAGCTACGGAGACAGCAGTCCCAAAAAGCTTGCATTCTCCTTCCCTTGGGTGGGGGGAGAATGACAATGAATCAAAGAACCGAGTGTGTGTGTCAGTGTGTGTACAGAGTTCTTTAGCACTGCCTCACACACACACGTTGGAGCAGCAGTCATTGCCCCGGCGTAAGCGGCTGGGCGTAGGGCTTCCCAGCGGGAGCTCACTGGGACTTCAGTGTGCTAATCAGGCGCACTAATTAGATTAGAGGCCGACTTGTGTCCCGCGTGCAGGTTGTGTTCCAGCACACTGACCGCAGACACAGAAAGCCAGCGGGACACCTGGCAAATCTGTGGGCCTCTTCCTCTTTTTAAATTCATTTCTCTCCCAATCAGGAGAGAAATCCCTCACCTTCTGACTCTTTTCTCTTCACATTGTCGTGGTAGAGAATAAGAGTGGTCTCATCCCATTCAGCCGATCTAATGGAGCTTTGGAGATGGATTGTCTTGTTGGCCTGCACCTTGTGGCCTCATGCAAAAGAAGGCTTTAACTTGCCAGATTAAACAGGCCTTAGTTTAACGTGTCCTTATCTTGTGGCCTTTAGAGTGTATAGTTGTTTATTATATATTGAAGATATAGCTTAGTTTTTATATGTAAAAATAATATATTACAAAACTGAGAATGAAAAAAAAAATGGATTTAAATGAAACCAGTGAGCTACATTAAGTCCTTTAAACTCTAGAAGAGCATATAGTATGAATTATCTTTATATGGAATCTTGTTGTAAAATAAATCTGTTGAGATCTTTGTCTGCAACTTAAGTAAACACTCTAGACTCTATTTTATCTCACTGCAGACTATTATAGATCTTTTTTCTACAGTATTTTCTCTCTATTTTTCTAACAAGAGCCGAAACAGAATTAACCCGCACCAGCATGAACAAACAAAACCAGAAAAGAGCTTACTTTTAGTACCTGCACAAATCTGGAAAGCGTTTGCCACCCGCATGGCGTATCTGACTCTCAGTACTGGATTCAGACAGTAAATGTGCCAGTTTGGCAGGCTTCGCTGAAATCAGTGCCAGTGATCACAGCATTAAAGCGTCCTGTGGAGAGAGGGAAAGATTTGATATATTATAGTAACACATTCTCAATATAACCACACTTTATATGTGCAAAATAAACAGTGGTGACATCACTTTTAATATATTTTCAACACAAGGCATTCAGGATGGTCCTCTTTGTGTTGGTATAAAGGTTATACAATATGGTTGCTAAGGTTTTATGTGTATATACTGTAGTTTCCAGGTTGTTGCTATATGGTTGCTAAGTTTGTTGTCAGGATTGCTCTGAATTACCAGGATTCAGAGATTTACTGAATCATTATTGTTTCGTTAAACTGAAGATCTATTGACAACATATTCTTTGGTGTGGTTTCTAGAGTGTTCTGGGTGGTTGACTATACGTTGTTGTGTGGTTGACAAATTGTTATATGTGGTTTTCATGATGATTATCTGTGGAGAAATAGCTACAGTAATTGGGTGCTACAGTACAGTATTCCTTATGGTTTCCAGGACATTGCTTGCTGTGTTAGCTAACATAATATGTGCTACTAATAAAATTATCAACTACATGGCAATGTTTGTCAACCAACCATAACACTTTAAAGTCCGCATGAACCGAAAGTTACTGAGACTTTTACTTCACCATGATGATGTACTTGAAACGTATATGATTACTGATTACTTATATTTACTGATATGGAATATTGAGGCGGGGCTTTCTTTATGTGGATCATTCCCTAGTAGCAAACTAATGGTAAGAGTGGTTAGGAATATTGTGGCTGAAGCCTTTTAGACTGACGTCAACAGAGATGGACCACCACTACAAACACCGAAGCAAGTGCTCAGACTCTGATTGAAGATTATCAAAACAAACATTGGTTTCAGTGAATTAATGTGCACAGATTCATTGTTCACCTTAAGTCTAACAATGTATGCTAGCAAAATAAACATTGTAAATTTTAATTTTACACATGCTGTACAGTCAGTACATGCCCTAAGTTGTTGACGGTGTGATGTTGTTGCTAAGGTTTTTGTTTGGTTGCTAGGGCATTGCTATGTGGTTGCTAGTGTATTCTGCCTATTAGCCAAAATCCTAAAATATGTGGCTGCTATAAAGAGATTGCAGTGTGGTTGCTAAGATGTTCTACTGTGGGTGTTTTCTGGATCATTGCTATGTGGTTGCTAAGGTGTTTCTTTTGTTGTCAGGACTGAATGATATTATGTGCTGCTTTAGAACGTTGCTCTTCAGAATGCCTTATTAAATACATAGCAAAGTCTTGTTAACCAGTTGTTACCCTTCAGCAACTACATAATGGTCACTAAAGGCGTATGGATGATTGACAAGACGTTGCAATGTAGGGTTGGTAATACTATCCCTGTGGTTTCCAGGATGCTGCTACAGTATGTGGTTCTAAAGGCGTTCTATGGGGTCACCAAGATGATAAATGGTTTGGTTTGCTATGTTGTTTGAAAATTTACTGTATTCAGAATAGCTGGCAGGATGTCATCATGTGGTTTCTGTGGTTTGTTAGAATGTTGCCATGTGGTTGCTAATGGGGGTTAAAATGATTATATTGGATCCTTAATGTCAATCAAACAAAAGAAAAGAGGGAATAAAATTTCTATTAAATTGATTTTTATTAGGGGTGACACGGTGGCGAAGTGGTTAGCACTATTCGATTTCGAGTCCCGGCTGGGTCAGTTGGCATTTCTGTGTGGAGTTTGCAAGTTCTCCCCGTGTTTGCGCGGGTTTCCTCCAGGTGCTCCGGTTCCCCCCACAGTCCAAAGACATGCGGTATAGGCGAACTGAATAAACTAAATTGGTCATAGTGTATGTGTGTGCATGTGAGAGTGTATGGGTGTTTCCGAGTACTGGGTTGCAGCTGGAAGGGCATCCGCTGTGTAAAACATATGCTGGATAAGTTCATTCCGCTGTGGCGACCCCTGATGAATAAAGGGACTAAGCTGAAGGAGAATGAATGAATGAATGATTTTATTCATATTTTCCATGCTTTAACTAGTTTTTTTACTTGAATATTTTGGTTAAATTGTTTTTAAATAGTAACTTCTTTACACCTTGTTTGTTCGACTGTGGGATTGTTCACCCAAAATTGAAAATTCTGTCATCATTTCCTTAAACTTCACTTTAAACAAACACTAAAGAATTCAAAGTATTAAAAAATGGAAACTGGTAACCAAATGACCTCCTTAGAATGTTTTTCCTACTATGGAAGTCAATGTTTATTCATTTCTAACATTTTTTTAAATATATATTTTTTGTATTCAACAGAAAAATGGAAACTCATTTGGAACCACTTTTGTGTGAACTACCCCTTTAACAAAGATGGGAAAATATTGCTATTAATTAATAATAGTTGAAAACTTGTAACATTTGCATACTTGTAACCTTTTGTTAAAGTCAGTTTGTGATCTTTTTAACCAGTTACTAATGTGTGGTCACCAAGATAATACTACATGATTGCTGACATATTCTGAGAGGAAAGTAATTGTAATGCAACTGTGATGAGCTTTGCTCCAGTGTTTAATGCATACAAGCAGAAATCAGCAAACACCACTAATTAGTCAAAGCAATTGTTTTCAGCCTTCTATATAAGCTCAGCAACACATTTTGAATCAGCTTTCGGCTCGCTGCCGTCTCCCGCTGCGAAGAAACGAGAGCGGGTCAAGAGCGAGACCCGGAGCAGGATTCTCACGCTGCTCTTGGACCGGCCGGGGCTCAGATAGCTCATGAGGTCCAAACACATCCGCGATTCTTCTGGCTCCTTCTCTGTGGCTGGGATGATAAACAGTGGCCCCCTCTCCTCCTCCGCGCTACCCTCCGCACACCCTTCTTTTCTTTTTATCTCTTGTTATTTGGACGGCGAAGCGGGCTCGGGCCCAGAGAAACACAGCCGATGAATGGCGGGGCTGTGGGAGTGCGTTCTCTCAAATTGGGCGCAATTTGCTCACAGCCTCCCCCCCTGCTGCTCAATTGGGACATTCCATTGAGCGATCGGGGCGATCCTTGCCTCCCTCTCTAAAGAGTGTTCACATTCAAGAGTGCAAAGAAAGAGCGCTAGGAAAGAAAGAGCACTTCCTGTGTCATTTTCACACAATGCTGGGATGGCATATTTCTTAAACATGATGTGCCACTGGTTCATGGGTTACTGGCTGCAGGGTGTGTGGCGAGTGATGGCGCCCTGTTACACACTGGCTCTGTGCTAAATGCGTAATAGTGGTCTGTTCCCCTCTGGGCAGAAAGTCCTCACCGTGTGAAAGCACTTCACGTCAAGTACAGATTAGCTCGCAATCTGCACGTCTGATGATGGTTAAAATGGTGTGACCCAGGGGGATGTCTGTCAGCTGGGTTTGTTAGGGGTTACCACATGGGTTGGAGGTTATCATTGGATGAAGAACTTTTTCCAGTTGGATACCTAGCGAGTGGAGATCCCATTAAAAATCTAGATTTAAACCAGCAAATAAATAAGGAAAAGAAAAAATATATTATTATTTGTTTTTATGTCAAATATTTACTCATATTATACTGTTATACTGTATATACTGTTGAGGACAACAAATGTATTACAGTATTTCAGTAACTGTCCTGCAAAAAATGTATGCCACTATTCCACTAAGTGGTATACAGTTCAGTACAGTACAGTACACTTCAATAAGGGTCATCCTGATCAGGCTTCCATTTCCACTGCCAATTATATCCTTACTTGGTGGGCGTGTTGTTCTACAAAAAGTTGCAATCAACGCCATTCTTGCTCAAAGGGGTATGGGCCATTCACATATGTAGATGCATGGCAAATTGAAAAAAAAAAAAAAGAAGCTGCTCTCACACTTTCCACATTTTTAGTTATGACATGTGAACTGCCTCATAAACGACTATAGAGGACAAACAGCAGATCTCGATCTTGCTGTTTGGCATGTGGCTGAAAATCAGTGTATATAATATAATCAACCTATAGAGATCAAAAGAAATCAGGCTCCCGTGCCCCAAATTCCCAGAATACATTGTGCTTTAATGACACATTTCCGTTCTCTATTATTACGGTGTCAATTTCAGCTGTGTATTAAACAATGGTGCTTCCTGTGTTATTGTTCCCAAGGCTTGTTACATGTGCTGGTTATGATTGTCTGTAAACCAATAATACCAACAACATTGTGTTTCATTTTCTAAGTAATTTCCAAAAAAATAAGATACTTATGCAAATTCTCCATCTGTTCTCCATTTTTATCTTATTGTGTTAAATACATACAGTTGAGGTCAGAATTATTAGCCCTCCAGAATTATTAGCCCTCCAGAATTATTAGCCCTCCTGTATGTTTTTACTCAATTTCTGTTTAACCGAAAGAAGATTTTTTTTCAACACATTTCTAAACATAATAGTTTTAATAACTCGTTTCTAATAACTGATTTCTTTTATCTTAATGCCATGATGACAGTACAGAATATCCATGATGACTAGTATTCAGCTTAAAGTTCAATTTAAAAGCTTAACTAGGCAAGTTATAATGGTGGATGGTTCTGTAGACAATCTAAAAATAATTGCTTAAGAGCGCTAATAATATTGACCTTAAAAGTATTTAAAAATGTTAAATGTTTTATTGTAGCTTTCACTAGAAAAAGAAAATTTCCTTGCTCTGTTAAACATTGTTTGGGAAATATTTAAAAAAGAAGAAAAAGAAAAAGAAAAATCACAGGAGGGCTAATAATTGACTTTAACTGTATATTAATCGGGTATTTAAGAGATTGTAATTGTGATTTTCTTTCGTGTGGGTGGAACTCAGATAAATGTCTTAAAATCACATAAAAGCTTAAGTTTCTCACAAAAGATAATGAGGGGAACGGAATGGGGAGGTCTACATCTTTTCCGTTTTATCAGTATCAGGAGATGGAAGGAAAAGGCTTCTATGGCAACGTCTGCTGTGGCCAAACATCACTGCATGGTGAAAAGAGGTCACTGAAATATACTGAGGGTTTACTCCTTCGTACTATGGCCACTATGACTGAAATATAGGGGTTCTTAAATGGTTCTTCATCAAGATCCAGACCATACATAAGATCAAATGTACATACACACACACCTTTGTACAGTTGTCTTTGTGAGGACTTACCGAACACCTTTTTTTTACATACTAGACAATAACTATCATCACCATAACAAAAATGAATGCATAAGTAACACTGTTACATAATAATATATTGTAAATAACATAAATACCTATATATAATAAATTATCAAAATAAAAAAATGCAAAACTGCATATTTTAAAATGTTACAAAAGTAAAGTTTTTGATAAATGCAACATATGATTATAATGTAATAATAATAATAATATAATGTACATTAGAAACTTTATATAAATAAATACATGTTAGAAAAATTGTAAATATCAAAGTATCATAGAATTCAAATTATGCTAAACAATAACATTTGCATTTCTGTGATGTAAAAATTTGATTACAATATTTTTTCTATGCATTAAACAAAAATCGGGCATATTTCATCATACATCTGTATTATTCTTGTGAGATTTAATATTTTTTTACTGTTGTCCACGAATTAATTAAAAGAAACCTATGATTCATTTTACAGTTATTATTTTCTAAAAGACAAACAGTATTTACACTCTGAATGCAAAAGCTCTAACATCCTTCCATGTGTCTATTTTTCTCCACAGCCGTCCAGGTCCATGTGCTGAAAGGAGACAAGGCGGGCGAATGGTGGAAATTCACCATCAACATCATATCGGTATATAAGCAGGGTGGACACCGCATCCGCAGAGGAGACCAGCTACTGTGGGTCCGGGCTAAAGACGTGGCCTGCAAGTGTCCCAAAATCAAACCCGGGAGGAAGTACCTACTAATGGGCTCCGATGAGGAAGAGGATTCGCGCGGGCAGAGCGGTGTGGTGGCGGACAGGGGCAGCCTGCTCATCCCCTGGAAAGACCTGTGGGCCCGTCGCCTCAGAAAGTTCCAGCAGCGCGACAAGAGAGGGAAGTGCTAGAAAAACAGAGAAGAGAAGGAAAGACAAAAATAATGAGCCGAGCGCCTGAAGCTGAGTGATCAGAACTGTACTGAAGGACAACCAGTCGAGCAGTTTCGCCTTCCGTTGTTTAGAGTTTCTTTTTTTGTTTGTTTGTTTGTTTGTTTCCCATCAAGATTTTATTTTTTCATATCTTCAAGTTTGCAGAATTTGCACCTGCTATTAAGTATACGTATATGTAAAGTGGTGTATGTGTGATCCTTACTGGTGTCTGTTTATGATTTCTGTCTTTTTTCCATACAAAAAAAGAAGCAAGCTACTGAGTCAGTTTGTCTATGTGAATGTTTCCTTTTAGCTACCAAGCGGACATTTCTTAAGTGCATGCAATAGGGTCCAAAAATCTGAGTTCACAGATTAAATATCTGGAATTGGTAGAAAGTGTTACACAAAGAAAAATTCTAATGTAATGAAATGATTTTTTATGATTTATTATTAAAAGTTATATAATCGGTGATATAATATAAGCAGTGGACGCTGGTTGCTGTTAAACTTTCCCCATTTCAAGACAGAAATCTCAAAAAATATATATTGATAATAATTAGTTTGTTGTCAAGTTTATTTCCTCTTTCAAGTCAGAACTCGCCAAAAATAAAATAAATTTAACATTACAAATAATCATTGACAATCTAAATTGTAATGAATTTTGTTGGATTTTGTACCTAATCTCATGTCCCCTCTTTCAAGGAAAGAAATAAAAAAATAAAAAAATAAAAAAAAACTTGCACTCAAAAACAAATAAGTTGTTGATTTAATTTGTTATGAACCATTTTGATGGCCAACCCAGATCAGAACTTGATTCGTTTTTAATTAAATAAATTCTACACTAAAAAGGCTGGAATCTCTAAATAAATTAATGAATTCATTAATAAAAGAAATGATGTTTTTCCCACTCAAAATGTCATGCTGATAATCCAATTTGTAATGAAAATGATTTGTTTTACACAAACGCATGAAATAAACGCATATCATCAGTGCTCTCAGATTTCTGGACCCCTCTGAACATCATTTGAAGTCTCATGAGAAGGCAGCATTTGTATACGTGTGACTGAAATAAAACAACAACAATCGAAGCCACTACAGATATACACTATCAGATACAAGGTCTTTTACGTTCCTTCCTTTCAGACAGAAAAATAAAAATCTGCTGACAATACCTCACTGTTGCTGTTTAAAACGGCATGACATCATAACAACATCATACTGTTTATTTGTGCTGCCAAAAGCTCAATGCTTCTTTTTGGCCTTTGATACTAACTGTGGTGATCTTTAAAGTGTGCTGTAGTGTGAGAATAGTTATACAAATAGAGTATTGTTTTATAACCACTATATTTGAAAACAACATGATCCCCTTTATGGTTTTAAAAAGATGTAAAGCAGAATCTTATTATATTCCCCAGAAGTTTATCATGCAGTAAGATTTTTCATCATTAGGATTGAAAAAAAAGTTCTTCAGGAAATCGAGATGACTAGATTTTAAAGACATTTTTATATTCTAGATACTAAATATGACAGATACTGCACGTCATTGCTAAGGTTTAGCACTAAGCGATCAACAAAGCAACACCTTCACTGCCATATTTACAAGTTTATACAAATATAAGGTCACATCCTACCAAAATCAATCAGATAAAAATGGCTCTTATTATCTAAAGAAGCAAACAATTTTCTGTGTTATCGCTTATGTGGTACCTTCCTTTGCCCTGGTACTTTACTAAAGTGATATGCTCTACTGTTTTTTTTTTGTATAGCTGTATAGTTTCTTTTGTACAATATTTAGTAGATTATATTCACATGCAATTAACCATTTTTATGCCATGAGCTTGATGTTCTGAAAAAAAAAGAAAGATTTTTAGATTTCTTTGTTTACATGAGTTGATAGTGTAGAGAGAGGGTTGTATTATGTTTATGTGACATGTAATTATGTGCGCGCGCACACACACACACACACACACACACACACACACACACACACACACACTCTCAAAGTCTGACAGCGACTATGAACTGGAAGTCAGTGACTATGGTTTGTTAAACTCACAGATGGTCTAGTTCTTTAAAGACACTCTGACCTCACAAGTAGACTTTGACCAGTTTTCCAGACATTTTGGAAAATTACTCTGAACTTTTTTTTGTTTTTGTTTTTTTGATGAAGACATTTTCAATGTTCATGGTCCTCCTGTATATGACGTTTTACTGTGTACTTTGCAAAAGCTGTGTATTGTCCTGTAATGCATACTAATATATTATGATTCTCATAAATGAACATATTTAATGATCCATGAACTCATTTAGTGTGTGTGTGTGTGTGTGTGTTTATTTGATTGCTTTTTATACAGTATTTGGTTTTATGTTTTTAAATATATCCGCTAATCCGAAATAACTAAAATTCAAGGTAAAAAAATTAAAGGTTTAGTCAAATAGTTTACTATTATAAATGCATTTAATATATTTGCATATATTTACAAATGCTTTTTCCACATCATGAACTTGTAATATGGTCATACGCACGGACATAATAAAATTATTTAAATGTATTATGATCAAAAAAATGGGCGTCACGGTGGCGCAGTAGGTAGCATGATCGCCTTACAGCAAGAAGGTCCGAGCCTGGGCTGGGTCAGTTGGCATTTCTGTGTGGAGTTTGCATGCTCTCCCTGTTTTCGCTTGGGTTTCCTCCGGGTGCTCTGGTTTCCCCCACAAGTCCAAAGACATGCGGTATAAGTGAATTGGGTAAGCTAAATTGTCCATAGTGTATGTGTGTGTATGCAAGAGTGTATGGGTATTTCCCAGTGATGGGTTGCAGCTGGAATCTGCATCTGCTGCGTAAAACATATGCTGGATAAGTTGGCAGCTCAATTTGCTGTGGCGAACCCAGATTAATAAAGGGACTAAGCCGAGAAGAAGATGAATGAATGAATGAATAATCATAAAAATGGCATTAAACTATTTAATAATAACAATATTATTACAGATTTAAATAATTATATCAAAGTAATATGCATATGTATGTATTTTGTACTTATATAAAATATTTGTAATAGTAAATATAGTAGAAACTTAAAACATTTTCTGAAAATATGATATATATGATATATTAATGTATTATTGTATTGTATTGCATATCAATGTATAATGTATTATCATATATTATTATATAAGTGACATATTAAGAATAATGATTATAAAATTAGATAAAATACCATTTAATAATAAATATTATCAGTAGTAGTAGTAATCTAAACATTTTATAAAAATTAAAAAATCTATTATTTTAGACTAATTAAAAATCTAACAACAGCAATGCTAACAAACAAATCTAATACAAAAACTATTTATTTTGTATTTCATTAGTAGTTACCAAATAGAAACAATTAAAAGGGACCCAATGACAAATATTTGTAAGTGTAATTAAACAGTACAAATGTAATGCCTAATATTAAAAATATTCAATTTTACACGTACCAAATGCCAGAATAGTAAGCCAAATTAAACACAACCTAATACATCAAGCACCACACAGATGAAAAACCTATAAAATGCAAAGCAGCGAGTTTGTGTGAACAATAAATGCCACAAGTAAGTAAAATACAGTTCTGCTTTTGTGACAAAAATGCCAGCAGCAGATGTGATAAGCTGCATCATCATTTACTTTGGCTCTCTGGACTTCAATAAAGACCTAAACCTTTCAGGAGGGTTTTAGTGTGTAAATGCCAATGTGTGTTTACTTTAGATTATAACTAACCTATCAAATGGCTAGTAGTAACTGGGTGGGCATTCAGTGACTATTATATTCAGATGAAAACCAAGCCATAATAAACCTAAAACGGTCACTTTCTCCTCTTTTTTTCCAGAGATATGTATGTTTATGCAAAGTTATGTGCACATATGCACTGTGGTCTTCAAGACTTCTTGGTATTTTTCTTAAGGATGATGTGATGTATATTTGCAATGCTAATCAAAAATAATAAAACTTTCTGCATCATTCTGTGATAAATAAAAACACAGATGATTTTACAAGTTATTTTAATTGTTATTTTAATTATTTTAATTGTAGATTGACTCAAAAAAAAAAGCTATAGTATATTGTTATTCTCCTAACTTGTTATAAATTGCGATTAAATACAATTTAAACAGTGGCAAGATTGATTTATGTCACCTTTCAATATTAACAAGTAATAATAGTACAGCCTATGTAACAGTGCAAATAATCAGCAAAATTCTCCTCTCTTGGTTTATTTTTCTTGAGTTAAATGAAGTGTCAAGTTAAATGAAGTGTCACACCGTGTCAAAACTGCACAGGATTCAAGCTACAAGCAATATAGAGGTCTGCACCAAACATGACATGAATCAACAGAAACATTTGAATACCAGCCATTACACACCCAACACAGTGGTAAGGGTTAAAATCTAATTAACACATAATAAAGCAATTTCTTACTAAAAGTATACAGTAGGCTGAGGTGTTGGTTTGCACGAGTCGTAGTTCTGACTTTCATTTTCAAACCGTTGTTTGAAATTTTTTTCAAGATTTGCTGCTTTCAGTAGTATAGCAATAAATGTCACGTAAAATGGTGTTCAAACTTACATGGGCAGCATTTAATACTAAATTTTAAAAAAGCTGGTTAGGACACATCAAATGTTAGTCTTCACTAGACGTAACGTTACATATTTTCGTGACTGAAACACTGGTTCAGTGGTTAACGTCGTGATACATTTAAGCAAGTAATACTGTTTATTTCTTTCAACATTCCTGATTATTTTTCATGCATTTATCTTGCTATAATAATGATAATTCTCTTTCGATTCCGACCAAATCCACTCCAATAATAGCGACCATCCAAGTAGGCTAACGTACCAGAGCAATCGTGTAGTGGTTATTTTAACCGAATGATGGCGCTGCATCATACACAGATTATTTCAAGCACCATTATTTTACTTCAGCTGCGACAGTGGATGGAAACAGAACACTGTTGTCATCATTTAGCAAAATGAACTTCGTTATTGCTGTAAGGTTAATCACATACTATCTATTCATGTTGAATTAAATCAAATGAAGTTTGAATGCACTGGATGCCAGGGTTTGAGGATGTAGTGTTGCTCTTTTGCACACAGCGCTACAAGCTAATGCTGGTAATCCCTACACACATCCTAAATATGTTACCAAGTGGGTTCAAATGTAATTAAAATGTTCAAATAAATAAAAATAACAATGATCCGCTAAATTATTTGCAATAATTACAATTAGATTTATTTATTTTATTTTGTCATGTTTTTCATTGATTCATTCATTTTGTTTTCAGCTTAGTCCCTTTATTAATCAAGGGTCGCCACAGCAGAATGAACTGCCAACTTATCCAGCATATGTTTTACGCAGCGGATGCCCTTCCAGCAGCAACCCATCACTGGGAAACACCCATACACTCTCATTCACACACATACACTACAGACAATTTAGCTTACCCAATTGACCTATAGCACATGTCTTTGGACTGTGGGGGAAACCGGAGCACCCAGAGCAAACCCACGCCAACACGGGGAGAACATGCAAACTCCACACAGAAATGGCAACTGACCAAGCCGAGGCTCGAACCAACAACCTTCTTGCTGTGAGGCACTACCCACTGCGCCACCACAAGACTGTCATGTTTTTGAAAGTCATAAAATCATTACTCGCCATGTCCAATATTTACAGTTTTTAAAGTTATCATTATCATTTTTAGTAATACTAGGCCTATGGCTGTATTTTAAAAATAGCTAGGTCTGATTTCAGTGATATTTTGACAGTTGAACTTGAAAAGTCGCAGGTTTCAATTTCAGAAATCTGGCCACCTTTTATAATACTACTGTACACTGTAAAAAATGTACTTTTTGAAAAATTGTGGAAACTGAAAATGAAATATTGACTCAACAAATTACTTCCCACTAATTAGCCCCAAACAAAAAAATCCACTGAATTAATTTTAGCTCATGGTCTGAAGTTAAAATTCTAAATGGATATTCACCAAACATATTAAATTGTGTCAAACAGAAGTGAAATATTTGTGTTTGGCGAAAAACAGCTGCAGATTCAAATTCCAGCGGAGCAACAGCAGAAATCTGACGAAACATCATATTCAGACGGATTTTCCTTCAGCAAAGTTACGGTGAGTACTGAATTGTGTATTTATTAAATCATGTCTAAGTTTAACCAAGTGCAAGTCTCAGTAATGGTGACATGAAAACAAACAGCATGGGCATTACTCTAGGCTGACGCCTCCGACATAATGTTAGACATTAACCTTACCCTGTGGCAGTAAAACTGAATTCACGCCTGTATATTGACGTCTAACCAATCGTTTTTGATCATACTGATCTCTCTGGGTACTTTAAGTTACTATATATTGTTGTTAAATTAGGCGCTTCTCAAGTTGTTCTATGTTACCAGTAGTTATAAGTAGTTTCAATCAGTCTGTCGCCAACTTTTTTAAATAGTATCCGATTGCAACGAACGCCTGAAACCCGGTCCATAGTATACATTTACTATAAAACGAAACATTATGTAAAAGACAACTCTGTACCTACACAGCATGTCTTTGGACCCAGAGGAAACCCACGCAAACACAGGGAGAACATGCAAACTCCACACAGAAATGACAACTGACCCAGTCGGGACACGAACCAGTGACCTTCTTGCTGTGAAGTGATCCACCATGTCGCCCCGTATGCAAATATATTAGATGAATTTAATGAACTGGTTTAACCATTAAAAATGTGATTTCATGAGTTTAGATTATATTCCGATGACTACACTAAACAATGGTCAGAGTAACCTCACAAAAATACTTATATTTTATGGTGTTTTTGACATTTTTGCACATATCTGTGAATGTATTAATTATACTTCAGTTTTATATAAATTAAAATTAAAATTCATGACTTTATAAGTTTAACTTTGTAGAAATGTTCAATGTATTTGTTATTTTAAAGTATTTTCACAATAGTGTCTGTTTGATAAAAATAAATAAATAGATGTGGTGGTGTTTAGTGTATCATTATTTTGTATATTTTATAATTCATTTTCTTTTTGAACAATGGTGAATAAACAATTCAGTAAAGTTGCTTTAGCAATGGAAATTTACCAATAAACTATTTTCAATTAGGTGAAACCAAAAACAATTTAAAATATTAAATTGGGCCAATCACATGATCGGGCAGACTTAATGGTTTTTCAATTGGCTCAACACATTATTTTTCACTGGGCCAATGTTAACAGGCTGTTGCTACAATTGAAAAAAATCAGTTTGCCGAATTTCATTTGGGCCAATTGAAAGTTTTAGATGTGACCAGTCACTAAAAAATGTTGAGTTTGGGCAATAATAATGTTTTTTACAGTGTAGCACTCAGTATAAATTCTAGGGAAGATGAAATGCATGACAATTGTTTTTTTTTAAATTTATAATAAAGCAAGGAGTCAAGACACAAAAATAGAACTGAAATACAGGACTGCCCATGCAGAACAAAGACTGATGATTATTCTGTCTGATATTGTGACAGCCTTAATGCAAATAAACCACTAAAGAATTACATCAGTCAGTGCAGGACAACCAGGGGCAGCAGAGGAGTAAGTGACATTTTAAACACATGACTAAATGGAAAGTGTAAATGTCCAATAATTTAGGGGTGATTGGCCGTCTAAATGCAAACTCCCTGTCCTGCTTTCAAAACATTTATCTTAGACACACTCCCACCATTGTGTCTCTGTTAACAGCCATCAGGCACCTCCTAAAACAACTGCTTCCGGAATGTCTGCAAGTGTGAGGAGAGCTGGAAAGGTCAGATTCAGATCACCCAGAGGCAGGACAACTCTAACGTAAGTACCAAAGGCCATGTTCTGGTCTCAGAGCATCAGATGGATAATATGGTTGAACCTCAGCTGTGTGGCTGGAGGAATGGATTAGTGCAGTTTGTCTGGGTTTTTCAGGATTAGATTCTGAAGGAATGAGCCATAAGAAACCTCATTTAACTTATTGAGATAAGTCAACATGGCTTATTTAGATCGCTTTTGTGTGTAGAAGACTGAAGAGAAATGTTTAATCCAGTGTTTGCCATCTCAGATGTTCTATTATGAGAAATCTTTCACTCTCTCTCTCTCTGTAAACCAACCACGGTGTGATCTCTTTCAGTGCTGAGGGGCTCCTGGGACCCTCATATGCACATCTAACCCTATGTAAGCCTCTCATGCAGGCTTCATTTTTCTTTCTTTCTTTTTTTGGTTGAAGAATTTTTAAAAATATTTTGTACACACATAACTTACCCATGTACAGCATAAAAGAACTGTTAATTCTTGTATAGCAACCAAAAACAAATGACAACAAGTGACTAAGGAATTATAAGTTAAGTGAAATTATTTAATTTTAAGTAATATAAAATTTCATCAATTAAATAAAGTATATTAAATGACACAAATTACTGTTAACATCATTTGTATTATTATTATTATTATTGCAAATTTATAATTTAACAAAAGCTGCACCTAGCTCAAGATTCATGCACATTTTTTACACAGTACAATTGTTTTGATCTCTTTGCCAAATATGTTTAATTTTTTTTATTATTGGATATATGTATGTGCAATTCTCTGCAAATGTCATCTTTGCCATGAAAAAAAATAAGCTTTCACCAAAATAGTGAAACCCTTTCTAGTTTTTTTTGTGTGTAGGCTTGTATTTTGCAGTACTGTAAAAATACTCAAAATGTTTCTGTCAATTATATTTGATTTGCCAAAGTCACACAAGTGCCAATTTCACATCTGTCACATCCATAACGTAGAGATGACACATCCATAACATTGCTTTTTCCTCATAAATGCAAAAATGTCAAATAAAATAAAATGAATCATTTTTATTCTATAGAGAGCCAACTCTTATCCTTTTGATTAGCATTATTTATTTTGGGTTGTGCAGTTTCATTCACAGAATTTCTACAAAGTATGTTGTATACTGTAAACTCGCAAACTTTTTTGGTTACATCCATAACGCAAGTTTATTTCCCTCATTTAAAAAATATAAAAATATGTTTACAGATTGATATTTCTGATCCCATAACTCTGTGGTTAGTTGTTTTGGAAAATATAAACAGATGTTTCAATATAATGTTAACATATACACTCTGTGAATTTGTTTTGAGATTTTACTGCAAATGTCATATCCATAGCTGGATTTGTTCATGTTTGTGGTGTATATGTATGTGTAAAAATGCAGTACTAACCCTGATCTTGAGCACGGTGTCATAACCCTGGATAGAAAAACAGGGCTTACGGCACTTTCAAATTACAGCTGTGAGCGTGTCTTTCTCTGGTTGGGAAAAGTGGTGTTTAAAATGATGATAACCCAGGGTTAGGTGCAGTGTGAAAAGCCCTAATGTGGACTGAGATGCTCTTGACTAGGTAAAAATAGTTTTTTTTACACTATCATTGAAAAATTTAACCTAAGTCAGGTATAGAAAAAATAAATAATAAAATAAAATAAATCATTATCCTAGTTTAACAAAATCATACAGGAATATAGGAGGAATTATGCACTCTTCTTTATTTAATAATATATAATTTATTCAGTATATCCCAGATTACCTTAATTCACCCCAGCTAACATTCCAGAAGGACACCATCAACCCTCATTAAACCCCGTACAAGCGTTGCGTGCGGTCATGTTCCTCTTTAAAAACCAAATCAAACAGCCGCAGTGCTCTGCTGGTGTCTTGTCTCGTGAGCATCAGGGTTCAGGACTTTCTTGTTGCCAGTTCGGAAACAAAGCAAATACACATCAGGCATGTGCACTTCCCAGTTCTCCTTCTCCCAGCCCTCTAATTCTCCTTGTCTCCTGCTTTCTCTTTTCTCACATGGTTTTCACAGAATGGCCCAAAGCCCTTGAGAAATCCTCCATGAGAAACAAATGTCCAAGCGCCTTAATGGAGTCCAAATCAGAGCAGGATTCAAAGAGGTGCTCAATATCAAGCGCTTCACCCAGCCGCACACACACACACACCTACACACAAAATAGGGGCCCAAGTGTTTGACACCTACGCCCTTGGCATTTCTCTATGTCCTTTTCCCTTATTCCTTTCACTCATTCTCTCCATTTCCCCCTCTCTTTCAGTGCTAATTTCTGGCTTACGAGACACGGGCACAAAGCTGCCTCTTATGTGCATAAGAGTGGCTGGGATTCCTCACCGCGCGCAGGAATGTGAGGTTGAGTTGCTTTTATCTCATTAACATTTCCATACAGGATTAAGGCACTTGGCCCTCAGGACCTATATGTTATATATGTCAGCCATTCTTTGGAGTATAGCTATGCTCTGGCCGGCTGCAAGTAAACAACGAAAAAGACAATTTGCTAATGCACAAGCACTCTTCATTTTTATTCACACGCTTGCAAGAAAGGGCAAAGGCAGGTGTGAGATCCTTGCATGTGTTACGCTGGTGGGACGACGACTAAGATGTGCTCTTCACATTCCAGAGTTTAATGGACGTTTTAAGGGTTAAAGTTTAAGAAATAAAACATTAAAAATAACTTTTTTTAATGAAAATGTAGGAAAAGATTATTAAATCATAGCTAATTGAAATGTTTTCTCATTATAAAAGTCATGTTTTGACCATTTTGAGGATTATTTTGAATGTTCTCTGTATTTTTAGCATGCAACATATACTTTTTTTATTAGATTCCTCTGTAACTTTCTTTTAATTTTGTACAACTGTGATTTATCAGTTAATAATCAAAATAATCCACTTTAAACACAACTTTCACCTTGAAAGAAAATTTGACTTGTGTAAATGCAGACTATGTCATATATCATGTGCAGTATATTATCTAAAGTGACTTAAAAACGAGGAATCCAGCAATCGATTCACCATAAAGAGGCAAATAATCAAATCCTTATAATAGCAAAAAAGAGAGAATGAAAAGGATCTGAAAAGTGATTTTGTGTCTCCATGTGAAGGCAAAGTTCAGGCTTCTAAGGAGAATGTTGTTTTTTTTAAAGCACCTGGATATAGAAGATAAAGATGATTATAATGAAGTCTTAAATTTAGACAAAATTAGATTACTACAAATAAAGTTAAATTAACTAAAAAAACAAAACCTAGTAATACATCTGTATAATAAATACGAGCCAGCCAATTGCCCTGTTTTTGTTTCATGATTTACAAATGCATTCATTTATTTATTAATTTTCCTTCGGCTTAGTCTCTTTTTCAGAAGTCGCCACAGTGGAAAGAACTGCCAACTATTC
>CAIGQW010055694.1:11489100-11499412 GCA_903798125.1 Danio choprae | reverse complement strand
TATATATATATTAGTATATCCAAATATATATTAGTATATCCAAATATTTAGAAAGATTTATTCAGCTCAATTCATAATATTTCAATACATGTTTTAATTATTTTTTATTTACTTCATTTTATTGTTTTATTTTTTAAGATCAAAATATTTTTATCTATCTATCTATCCATCCATCCATCCATCCATCCATCCATCCATCCATCCATCCGTCCATCCATTTATCTATCTATCTGCAATAGGACTTAAAGATTACTGTGGTCTATAGTGTCATCTTTAGCCTCATCCTTAGTTATTAGTTATCAGTATCCGGCAGATACTGTTTTGACTTATTTAAAACCTTGCATGCAACTGACATGAAGCAAACCGAGGCGAACTGTACCATACACCACAGAATGACATGGCAAACCACAATTTGTTTTGGCAGTTTCTGGTTTGTGGTTACCTTAAGCGAGCAACCAGCAAACATCATCTCCCTGGGAGAACATCATACAAGCATAATGAAAGCATAGGAACAACTACAGTAATCCTCAGCTAAATCCATTCAGCCCTGGGAATGCCTGTTTAAAGTGTTGATTATCGTTGCCAGTGTGCAAATCACTTCTGCTTTTGGATCGCGATACTGTTATGCAAATTTGTAAAGTACTTAAAACCTCAAAATCATGTTCTTCATGCTTCAACGCTTCATGAAGGGAAAAGTCACCCATCATTATTTCGCCTTGTGACATTCCAAACCCATCTGTCATTATATTTCGTCAATTGAACACACAATTCTGAACAAAATTCATACATTGGTTCATACATTGTTTTCCTACAAATATTTGCAAAAAAAACTTGAGTTAAACACACACTCACATTTTATAAAGTAATTGTATGTGCCTGGTTTGTAGAGTTGCATGAAAAAAATGATAAAAACTGCAATCTTCATAAAAACACCATACAATCTCATCCCTAATAGAAAATAATTTGACTTTGATGAGTCATGTATATTCATGAAACAGCTCCAGATCTTTCAACCACTGTGTGATTATTACTGTTACAGAAAGTTCAATAGCTACACTTCATTTTACAGTCCAGCTCCACAGGTACTTCCAATGTATTTATTATAATAATTGCAATAACTGCGTAACAACTTATATATATATAACCCTTTAACTATACTCTTTAACCTAAGCCTATCCCTAGTAATTACCTTATTTTACTCAGTACTTTCTTAGATAAGTACCCTGTAAGTGCACGCAAATGTAAATACTGTAGTGCAACCAGTCAAAATATAATACAAGTACTCAAATAAAAGTGTATCTATAGTAGAAACACTGCCATTTAAAAGTAACTTGATGCTTAAATTGAAGATTGTATCAGTTACATATTATGCCAGTAGATAAGTAACTCTATAAAGGTCATAAACAATGTCAGCAAAATAACAAAATAAAAAGTAAAGAATTCTGGTAAAGGTCAATTTACAGTTATTCACAATATATGGTATATAAATGGAAGCTTACTGTTAATAAGGCAACACATTTTAGTTTTTTACTGTTAAAATTACAACCATTTTAAAGTCTAAAAATAGGCCATTGCATTATAAAACATTCAGTAAAGTTTCACAGCTCAAAACTTGCTTGTTAGTCTAAAAACAGCTTATAGTAAAGCCAAAAGGACAGGCTATGGATGCCTCTTTATTACATATTAGTGTGGTTAAACTCCACCTCCACACAATACAATCAAAGGCTACATCCACATCACTACCTGTTTAGTAATTAACATAATTTAGATATGCAGTAGGTGAATAAAAGCAATAAAGATGCACTGAAGATGACAAGAATAAAATTTGATGAGGTAAGTGGACATCAGGGAACCTCTTTACAAATTAAATTTGTTATCGATGGAATATTTTTAAATATGATTCAGCAATGGCATTTTTAGCACCTCTAGTAAATTACTAATTATTTTGCATAGTCGTCTATTATGTAGCTCTACTGTTTTGTAGCTTTACAACTTCTTCCTATGAAATGTCTTATGGAAACATGGTGCACATGATTAAAAAATAAGCAATTATGCTTTTCTTTCCAAGTTATCAAAAGGTGTTTGGTTCTAATAGCCCTTGTTTACTGTTCAAATGTACTCCCCTTTCATTATGTTCATGGCTGTTCTTCCTTCGATGACTTCCATTATAATGACATTTTTTGATTGCAAAGCCATGACACCATGAATCATGCATTCTTGATTGTTGCGGGAAGAGGTACATTTTTTAAAATTTGGTCAGAATGTATTATTAATTTTTATTAAAGCATTTTCCCAAAATATGTTTCAAAATAAGATTTGTCACCAAAAATCATTACATTTGCACCAAAAATTTATACTTAAAAATCACCCCAGAGTGGATGAAAACATCCCCAATAGAACACAAGGGTTAAGAGTAGTGCAAGTCACTTTGGACAAAAAGCATCTGCTAAACTACTCCTTGCTAAAACACTACTGACTTATTCAGTGTTAACTGTCTCACTGAACACTAATGCATCAGCCGATGGACAGATGGAGTGCGAATGTCCTGCAGAATTGGTTTGGACCGGTGTGTCCCTCCACATGAGCATCCACTGATTTACACAACCTCATGGGTGTAAAAATAGCAGCAGTGGATCACCCAGGTGGAATGCGGTGTTTCCACGCTCCCGCTCAGCCTCGACACCCAAGAGGGAGCTGCGAGGAGGTGACGGACCATCACTTATGAAGAAACAGAATGGAATATGCATGAGCGTGGCATACAGAGACTCACTCCTCCTGGAGCCAATCGCCGCTTGGGTTTGTACTCCCGCCAGGAGCTGACGTATTCAATCATTTTCACACATAGCCATTTCTTTCCCCCGTCACCTCTTCTCTGGTCGTTTTTCACTCAGCTCTTTGTTCTTCTCAGAATAACTTAAATGCGGGGTACAGCCCAACATTAAGCATCATCTGGGCACTAGCAAGAGGTCTTACACAACCATGACTGTAGTCGTCCGTTATAGAGAACAACACAAAGCTGGTGGTTAAATACACTATGCTCTTATACATTCAACAGTGTAGTGTACTTGTTTAGTGTCATTCCAAATGGAATACTAACGTTTTTTTACTAAACAAAATTTCTAATGACATCTAACGCTTGCCAAATTAGTGAAAGAAAAGTCCAAACTTCCAAATAGTACCTGACATCGCATTCACCACCGCGAAGCGACATAATCACTTACATAGGAGAATTTAAAAAACCTAAATCTATAAGGTAATCCAACCTCAGTGCCCCATAGCTCCTCCCCTTCTACTACATGAGCAAAACTGCAAGCATTGAGTGCATAAAGTGTTCAACATTCCATTATTATGGGTTGAATAAGTGCATCATCCAGGTATTTAAAGTGCACTTTAAATGTGAATGCATTACTTACATTTATACTACATTATATTTATACTACAAAATGACATTGAATAGTGCATAAGTATGCAATTTGGGAAATAAGTATGCAATTTGGGAATGACAGTTCTTTTTTGGCTAGTCTAATTATCTAAATAATAATAACCACACAAAGCATGTTGCAATTTCATATCAACTACTCAAAATACCATAATCACCCAAGTGCAATCTAAAAACAGACATAATAGGACTAAATATGTTTTATAGAAGTTATACATTCTATTTCTTCATATTTTTCATATTCATATAATGCAGTAGTATTCATTTGCATAATTTTATCTTTATGAAACAATAATTATTTTTATTATTTAAAACATTCAGATTAGACATAATTCCAGCAATCATAACTAACTAAATTGAACAATTTGAATGATTTAGCACCAAGAAGGCATGAATACAAAATTACACATTTTACTATAGTAATTACAATTAATTATACATAATTACATGCAACTAGCCTTAAACCTAACTTGTATTTTAACCCCAACCATATAGCAAGTACATGTAATTAATTAATATTACTTAGTAGTTAAATTAAGTCACACTGTAACAAGTAAACCTTAAAATAAACTAACACTATTATTATTTTTTGGCAGGTACCAGTATTAAGTGGACTTACAGAGGGATTTAGCTCATGCTGACTGGAATGTCATGCACACATTTCCCTGAATTAGCATAAGAAAATCTGATCATGTGACTCTGTGTATGAAAAGAAATATGTTTTATAGTATTTCTGTCAGCAACTCATTTTTTTAGTATTAGCTGTGTTACTTTTGTGGTTATTTGACTTTTTCCTCATATTTTATTCTGAGTTTTGTGAAATGCATTTAAACCTGGCAAAATATGCTAAATCTACTTCTCTTCTTTGACAGAACTGTCATGATCAATGACCCAAATATTTGAATGTACAAACATGCAAATGAGCATGTGTGAATATGAAGCTGCTACATGTTGCACAGTTGAACTAGGCCAATTAGAGAAAGAGGAAAAAGTAGACAGGAAACAAAATAAGAGTCAGATTTGCGGGGTGCGTTAGTGCCTGCTGACTTTTCAGTGTAGTGTTAGTTCTACAAATATTCCCCCATTACTTTTTTCAAAGAGATTTCTTTCAAATTAAACTTAAATAAAAAAATATATGTTAAAGTTGTAGGTTGTGTCTATGAAAAACATTGCAAGTTTATTGCAAAGCACATACACACACATTTAAATTATTTGTTTTTATAGTTAAGGAGAACTCTCCATTGGCTTAATGTATTTATTATTCTAAAACCACTTTATTACTCTAAAACCACTTCTTATATCAACTTATCCTAACCCTACTCGTGAACCTAAACCCAATCCTCAAGGAAAACCTGTGGCAAATTTTGAATGTGAAAAGCCCTGGTTAAATATGACTTTATTATGTGAATTTATGACTCATGGCATGTCCTCATAAACCACCTCATAATTAACATTGTAATATTTAGGTCATTCCCATGTCATATAAATTTGTCCTCATAAACCAGCAAAAACTGGCCCACATGAAAAAAAACATTTTTTTAGAAAATGTAATGTTTTGAACCATACTAAGTGTATTATACTGTACATTTTATAATATTGACAGCTCCTTAATGAATACTAAAGCATACTGTATTATTAATTATAGTGAAATAAACTGTAATAAATACTGTAAAATACTTATGTTTTTACTACAGTAAATTTTGGTGTATTGTATAATATACCCTATAGTATAGAAATCTATTACAGTAGGTCATTTATTTATATTGTTACAGACACAGTTGTTACTATAGGTGCAACTACAGAATTACCATTGCAAATAACATGAATTCAAGTACTTTACTACAGTATGGATCAAAAACGCTATAGTAATTTTTCATGTGGGAGCACACACACACACGCACACACGCACGCACGCACGCACACACGCACACGCACACACGCACGCACGCACGCGCACGCGCACACACGCACACCAAATATTTAATTGGTTTTAAGATTGTCCAACTTGCATAACACACAATGCTTCGTGGAAGTAAGCAGAGTTAACATTAACTTTTGGCGCATTTTTCTCTAACTGGTGGTGGAAGATCATGCTTATTCTAGTACAAATCTTGCCTTCAAAATAACTGCATCATCTTGCAACACAAGCAACTGTAGAGATGTATTATGGGATACCTCACAGCTTTAATATCTGTCATAGAGGAGCTTGTTGACATTGTTGGAGTGTTTTAATGAACAAGAGTAAGTGTACTGTATGAAATGGTTCTATGAACGTATTGACAAAGGAGGGCACAACATGAAGTTGCTACTCAACAGGAATGCAGTCCTTCAGGCTCAATAATGTGAAAATTGGAAAAAACACATTTAGGTAGCACATCATGTACAAATACTTGGTATATTAATACTGACCACATTTTTTTCAGAGTTTCAGAATAATGAAATAACTGCAAAAGCGGAGTGCGGAGTTCAGGAGACATTTATATTCAGAGGCTTCTTCTTTACACCTACTTTGCTGGCAGCAAATCTGAATTTTTTTTTTTATTTAATCCACTCAATGCCACACGCACTGCATACTGACCAAGGCAGATTAATTACCTCAAACACCCCTGGTGCATCATAGAAACTCTACAAGCTGAAGAGGAGACTATCCTAAAACTTCAGTAATGAAGCGCACATGGTACAGAGATCAATGTGCTGGCAAAAACACAGAACATCACAACACCCTGGAAACCTCCCAGAAGACCTTAGCAACTGTGTAGAAACAACCCAAGCATAACCACTCAGAACAACCCTGGCACCACAAATCAATGCCCTGGCAATCACCCAGTACACCATAGAAATGTCATGTGGAAAGTGGTTGCTGTGTAGCAACCACCCATGCACAGTAACCACTTAGAACATCCTGCCATTACAAACCAGCGCCCTGGCAACTACCCAGAACACCTTAGCAACTATGTAGTGCTCACCCATGCATAGCAGCCACACTTAAATCCCAACACGACAAACAAGTCTTCCCTGAAATCCTTAGCAACCCCCTGGCAACCACCCAGAACACCTTAGCTACTCTGTACCAACTATCCACACATTACAACAACCCAGAAAACTCTGGCTTTACAAACCAATGCACTAGCAGTCACCTAGAATGCCCATAACACCCATAACACTTTAGCAATGACCTGTCAGCAACGCAAAAATCCCTGGCATCACAAACCAATGACCTGTCAACCACCCAGAACACATTAGGGACTGTGTAGTACGCAACCATGCATAGTAGCCACACTTGAAACCCAACACGACAAATGATTCCACCCTGAAATCATTAGCGAACCCCTGGCAACCACCCAGAACACCTTAGTAACTATTCACACAATATAACGATCCAGAAAACCATCACAAGCCTCGCAAACAACCAAAATATCCAAGCAACACCCTTCTAACACCTTAGCAACTGTGTAGTACCACCCATGCATAGCCACACCATAGCAACTCTTTAGCAACTATCCACACATAACAGCAACACAGAGAACAATGGCATCTCAAACCAATGCCCTGGCAACTGCCAAGAATACCAATCAACACCTTGGCAACCACCCAGAACACCTTAGCAATGACACAGCAACCACCAACAGTACATTAGCAACTGTATAGCAACAACCCATATGGAGTGACTATTTTTAAAACAATTGGCTTCACAAACCAATATTCTGGCAACCACCAGAAAACCTTGGCAACCACTGATAATACCTTAACAATGCCCTGGCAATGACATTACAACAACTCATAAAAAACCAATGTCCTGTCTATCTACCATCCAGTACACCTTAGCAATGACCTGGCAACCACCCAGAACACCTTAGCAATGACCTGGCAACCACCTAGTACACCTTAGTAAGACAGTTTGACTACCCATTAAACAAACACCCTGGCAACTTCTCTGAAAATACTAGAAATACCCTGGCGCCCACCCATAACACCTGAGCAACACCATGCCAGTATATCTTAGCAATTCTGTAACTTCCCATACACAACAACAACCCAGAAAACTGTGGTAATGCAAACAATGCCCTGGAAACCACCTTAGCAACAGTGAAACAACCACGCATGAAAAGCAACCACTCAGTAAACAAACTAGTGTGGTTTATTTATAACTAATTTCGAGAGGATCACGTGCTTATGATTGAACACGCCTGGTACCCCATCAGCTCCGTAAATTGCACCAATCAGACGAATACTGACACACTATAAATAACCAGATTTTTCCACTCCAGTCATCTTCGTCTTGAAGAATCCCCCCTTCCACCCCTACTCCTTCCCTTCTCCTGATAGGGCAGCATGGCGGCCCAGTGGTTAACACTGTTGCCTCACAGCTAGAATGTCACTGGTTTTGCCCCTTACCAGGCCGGTCGGCGTTTCTGTGTGGAGTTGGCATGTACTCCCTGTGCTCGCGTTGGTTTTCCCCAGGTTTCCCAGTTTCCTCCCACCATCCAAAGACATACACCATAAGTAAATTGACTACTCCAAAGTAGCATCTTAAGACAAACTCTTAGCCAGCATATCTCAGCACATTCACAAGCAGGGGAGTTCTCGAGACCTACCTGAGCTCAAACTCCCCTCTCGCCCTTCAAACGGGAGGGAGCCCCGGGCTTAAGGATATTCTGAGCTCAGGGCTCTCTCCCGAGACAGCATGCCAAATACGCTTTCTTATTAATCATCAGCTAAGTGTGAACTCTTAATATGCCTTTGGTGTTTAACAAAAAGATTTCATAAATGCAGATTTCACAGTTCCATTCAGTTTAATCCATTCAGTGTTGTGGACTTGGAAAAAATGAAATTGGAAAACAGCCTTTATGTTTAGCTTTAATTTAACTTGTCAAATCTGTACTCACAATAACACACATTTATACAGGCTTAGTAAACCAGTCTGTAATTTGAACTATATTTTCATAATGTTTGGGCCCTAAGTGGTGCCTTCCATTATTCGTCTAAATTAATTAAAAATTATACTAGTAAATGTGTGTTTCAAAGGCATTAATCAAATGAGCATACTTAAAAACAGTACAACATATTTCCATAATATTATGGATCTGTTGGCCCTAAGGGAATCATAATTTTCACTTCCTTTCAAAAGCCTGCTTTCCAAGTTCAAAGTTCACATCATCCATAAAGATTTTTGGCCTTTACAAACCCTCTTTCGTAAAGTGTTTTGGAGGGTAAAGGGTGAAGAAATGTGTTGAAAATGATACTCATAATAGTCTGGGTCTTGTCACTGTCAGCTTATTTTAGCCAAATGACCCTGACCTCACTGCACTGGTCTAATTACGCTCTATGACTGATTACATTTCCTACATTTTTTGGTTCTAAGATGTGGTTTTTCAAACCAGGTATAATTGCTACATGTCTGCTGACCTTAAAAGTAACACAGATGATGTTTACATAATGTTTAGTTGCATAAAACTATACAGTGTGTACACTTTCAAATGCATTTAACATTTCTTTATAAAAAATGAAAGGCCCTGTTGTTGAAAAAAAAAAATCTTACTACACTTATTATTACTTATGTCACGGTCACACAAGGAAGAGAGGACAGGCTGTTAGAGTTTGTGGTGTGTATCAACACATAGGTGAGACCAACAAGTGCGGAAGGGGAAGACAATACACTGTGTATTTTGATACTGAGAGTCACTTCCCTTAGTATGGCGAGCAGACTGATGACAGGAGTCGGAATCGGTGCTTCCATGAAGAACAGATGAGGATGCAGAAGAAGAAGGATGAGCGCGGTGCAGAGGTGATCATCAAACGTTGATTCCAGCCGGTGAGTGAATGAGTGAGGTGAGCTTATGTAGTGCGTGGGTGATTGCTGGAGCAGGTGAGTGTGATTACATGTGCAGGTGTACGTGATCAGTAATCGGGTGATTGTGTGCGGTGTGTAGTGGATGGTGACTGTGAATGGTGACTGTTGCTGATGGAACGTGCAGAGGGTGTGACAACTTATTATTTACTCATTACTTATTATTACACTTTCAAATGCATTTAACATTTCTTTGAAAGAATTGAAAGACCCTGTGGTTGAAAAAAAAAATTATTACTAATTAAACAAAATAAAAGAAGGAATACAAATAAGAAAATCAGATAACAAAATTATGAAATGATATCAGGTGTAATACTGAAAGAGAAATTATTGACTAAATTATGATATGTAAGTTATGATAACTTAATTCGACAAGTTAAATTGTAACTGTCAGAATCTATATATCAGATATCTAAATATCAGATAATTAATAAATGTACCACCATGATAAAGATTAACACCAATAACTGGGAGGTGTCTAAAATTGTTGTCTAATTTTGTGTTCTTTTTCAAATATCTCATTATAGTTTTTTATATAGTGCTTCATATGCAAATCATACAATATAGGGGAAAATGCTGTCAAATAGACAAAGTTTAATACATTTAAAAGAAATTTAGTAAATCATAGGTTGCAATCTAATTTTGATCATCACAACAGTTGAAGACAAAATTAGTAGCCCTCCTGTAATATTTCAATACTTTTTCAAATATTTCCCTTGTGATGTTTTCACTGTATTTCCTATTATATTTTTCTCCTGAAGAAAGTCTTATTCTTTTAGTTTGGTTGGAATAAAACTAATTACATTGACATACATTTAGTAGATGCTTTTATCCAAAGTGACATACAAATAAGGATACTAGAAGCACTTCATATATTCTGTGCATAAAAAGTCTAAGTTGGTTTAGAATCTTTATTATTTATTTCAGACAAACAGGAAAAACAGTAAAGGAATAACTAGTAAGTACTATTGTTGGTCAGTTAACATTTAAAGGTCAATGTTATTAGCTCCCTTAAGATACTATAT
>CAIGQW010055694.1:11446138-11478660 GCA_903798125.1 Danio choprae | reverse complement strand
AGATAGATAGATAGATAGATAGATAGATAGATAGATAGATAGATAGGGTCAACATAAGACAAATTTAACATAATATGTCTATATTTACCCAAATAGTGGTTGTTACAAAGCAGTTGTTTCTGTTTTTTGTGGCAATATTACAGTAAACAGAGATAAACAAAAACTCGACAGATTCTGGCAATTATATTGACATGCTATCGACATTTTATAGGCCTACAATAGAAGAACCTTACACTTCCACAAGAAAACTTGAAACTCTTTTAAAAGACCCACCCCGGCTGTGATTATTCGCAGCTATACCTGTCAATCATTCCATCCCTCGCAGATTCCCGCCAGTATGAAGTTGCCGGATCTCGTGCTAGAGCTGACCGCCGGTAAAAGAGCGCTGTCAATCATTTATTCTGTCCAAAACGCCTGACGTCACGGGAGATGCCGAACTGACCGCCGCGCTACCTGTCAATCATTCCTTCACGGCGGGCGCGAGGAAAAATCTCTGCGCTGCCGTCCACAATGCTGAGTGTCGAGGCAGGATCAGGTGAGGAGAGCAACGCTCTGTGTGCTTGAACGCCGTTATCCGGTGGGAAATAAACAAGAAACATGGATAAACGCGACAAAAAGGCAAAGAAAGACTCAGGAAACAAGTCAACTAAACGCACAGGGAAGCTGTTCCGGAGGAAATCGTTTAAATCCGTGGAAAGTTTGGTGAGTAGGATCTTAAAAAGTTTAGGAAGCTTGACAAGCGGCGGAGAAACAGCCGAGCGGTCGGATGCTGAGGATGATGACGGTGGGTTTGGAGAAAGCGCACCTTGCGCGGGAAACTCGGTGAAAAAGGAGGACAGCAGCAGCAGCAGTCAGGTGAGGAAAAGTTCGTCTCTTCCCAAACGGTCCTCCGCGAAAGAACGACTGTTTTCGCTCTACGGGGACAAAACCCCGGGCGTGCTGGGTCTGAAGAACCACGGGAACACCTGCTTTATGAACGCCGTTGTGCAGTGCTTGAGCAACACGGACCTGCTCGCTGAATATCTCGGTTTGGAGCGATATAAACGGGATGTTTGTCACAAGGGAATAAACGGATTTATAAGGAACGAGAACGAGCAAAACGAGAAGGGAGAGGTGACGGAACGGCTCGCGGTTTTGGTCCGAGCGCTTTGGACATTTCAGTACACTCCTCAACTATCTGCTGAGTTTAAGGTAAACTTATTCATAAGTTTCCAACTTTGTCACTTATTCACCTGTTATATGCCCAAGAACAAGCCTTTTGGTAATATTGCTCAAATATCTTATCAAGAAACTTTCGAGCTTCTCAAATGCCGTTTACAACAGCTATTAGTTTACTGGAGGAAATAATGAGTGTTCTCAAAGACCTTGCAGGAACATTTTGGAGGAAATTAGATATTAGAGTGGGCGCTACACTACAGTCCAACGTTACAATAACCTTTGAAGATCTTAAAGTGATAGCTCACCGAAAAATCTTTATTTACTTACTATTTACTCATCCTTAAGTGGTTCCAAACCTTTATGACTTTCTTTATTGTGTTGAATACAAAGGAAGATATTATGAAGAAAGCTGAAAACGTGTAGACGTCCATAGTAGGGAAAACAAATACTGGAAGTCAATGGTTACAGGTTTCCAGCTTTCAACAAAATATATTTTTTAGTGTTCAACAGAAGATAGAAACTCAAAGTTTTTGAACAAGTGAAGGGTGAGTAAATGATGACAAAATTTCATTTTTGGGTGAATTATCCCTTTAACGGAGCATGCAAAATGCTCTTAAAAGTCAAGGTTCTTTATCAATGGAAATTAAACACCCATCTAAACTTTCCATTTCAAATAAGGCTGTTTTTTTTCACACAGAATTTTTTTTATTTTAAGATTTGCTCACTGTAAGTAGCTTTTGGGAACCAAAAAAAAAAAAAAGCATAAAAAAGCATAAAATATTGATGTTGGTAAAAATGGACGTGTTATGTGTCAACTACCTTTACATAACTTTCAAATCAGCTCACAAGGCTTTCTCTGATGTGGCCGTTTTATTAAGTATGTGCGCAAATGCATTCCCACAGGATGATCTCTTCTGAGCAAAAAATAGATGCAGGATGAGAAACTTTCCACAGATAACATTATCAGCGGAGAGTAAACTGAAAAACTAGAGTGCTTTCTCAGATAAGACATCGACACACTGGATACTGACCACAAGTGCAATCTGGAGCACAAGTCTTATGTAACGCTTCACTTTCTCAGAAATCCACTACTAGTGTAATACATTTACTACAGAAATGATGACAAAAGGGGCTTGCCACTGTGGTCTTTAAGACAGAGCAGACAGAAGGCTGAAGATTTACCATTTTTTCTCAGCAGTTACATATTATACATGTTATCAGTCCCACTTTTTTCATTTATATTGAAGACATCTACCTAACTGACTTTAAGAAGGTATGGCCAGCTTTAAAGAAATGAATTAGATGACTTTTTTTAAAGACTAGTCTAAACAGTTTGTACAACTAGTCAATAGTGAAAACTGCTAACAAAATCACTCAGCATTGTTGAAATTCTTAGTTGCTTTTGATGCCCTGATTTGACCTGGACTAGCTTGCTTATTATCTTCAAAGCCCCTTTAAAGGAATAGTTCACCCTTAATGTGTAAGTGAATGATGCCAATATAATTTTTTGGGTGAACTTTTGCTTTAAGACCTATTTGGAGTAGATGTACAATAAAATCTAGCAGTGATACAAAATTAATTATTTTCTGTCATTTTTTTTTTACTCCACAGTGAGTTAAGCCATTTATCTTGAAGTAGGAGTAGCTAAAGAAACTAGGTGGGAGAAATTGAGAAAATCTTTCAGTGGAAAAGCGTCACAGAGAAGAGGCTGGTGTGTAGCCATAAGGTAGACCTGCTCTGATGGGAAATAGAAGACCAGCTCTATTCACACCCTACTATCAAAAGTCTGAAATGATTGCTTTGAAAGAGCCCAGTCAAGTGAATGAAGAATTACAAGATTGTTCAAGGTCACATGTAAGGTTTGCCATCTTTATAGGTGATAACAACTATAAAATATATAAATATATATATATATAAAAATCCACATTAAAGATCATCAATGCTATAAATAGCTTCACTTTTCTTTCCATAGCATTAGGAGAAGTTTCGGTTCCACTTTACAATAAGGTTTCATAAGTTAATGTCAGTTAATGTATTTACCAACATGAACTAATTACGATCAATACTTTTACAGCATTTATTAATTATACTTCGACATTTACTAATGCAGTATTAACATCCAAATTTGTGCCCGTTAACATTACCTAATACATCGGGAGTTAACATGAACTAATAATGAACGACTGTATTTTTTTATCTAACATGAACAAATACGGTAATAAATATATTGGTCATTGTTTGTTCATATAATAAATAAAAATAAAAAGCTGGCTAAGATGATACAGAGAGACCAAACAAAAAAAAAGTTATCAAAGCTAGTCTCCTGGCATGATCATTTTATTAGAAAAACATCTTCCTGGGGCATCCTGTTTGTATTCAATTAGCCGTCATGCACTCTAAAAAGTGCTGGGTTGTTTTAAGGCAACATTATGCTAAATATGGACAAAGCAACCATTGGATTAAACAGTGTAATTTAAATTTGATTGAAAAAAATAAACATTTTAGTAGCATTATACTTTTGTCAAAACTTTAAAATTGTGCACATTACATGTTCAGTCTATAGAACCAAAACAACAATGGTAGACTAGATGGACTGTATGTCTGCAGGCACCTTGTGTTTTAATTAATTTTGTTTTGCTTTGTCTGTTTTTTGACTTGTTTGAGTCTTGCTAGCCATTGTCTTGCATTTCATGAATCATTAGGGTGCAGTTTCAACTAAAAATCTTCTAATGATTGTTCTAATGTCTAAAAAAAGTTACCTACATCTTGGATTGTCTGAGAGTGAGCAAATTAACATCAAGTTTTCCTTTAACTGTCCATTTAAACTACATAACAAGACCACATTAGCAAGCTCATGTGATTCAGACTAATGACTTGCATGTTGTAAATTTACATGAGGGCCATGTTTTTGACATGATTTGCTTTTTCCTGTGTTAACAGAGCCAGACTATCTTGTCTAGAAGCAACATAAACTCTCTCAGCTTCTGAGACATCTACAAGAGTTAATGAGTGCCTAACTGCAGATACAGGGAGCCATCTATAAACAATCAAGAGCTCTGCCCTATAATTTAAGCCTCCCACTGCGCTTAACTTGATTTGCTTAATATTGCTTTCCGTAAAGTGCAATCTATTTCTAATTAGACTACAGAGAACCTGAACTACACTGTGAAAGTATTTCAAATGGTGACTGGCTTAATTGTCATTTTTAATGCCAAAGAAGAGCAATATCTTGTGAAAAAACAACTTGTGAGCTGGAACTCAAACCAATGATTTGTTAAAGGGTAAAGGGGGCTGTTGGTAGAGATGGCTTGTGGTTGATGGATGACAGGCTGGTATTTCACAGATCACAAGGTCATTTTGTGTACAGTTTTTGACTGATGTCTAGCTAATCCTTCTCGCAAGGCAGCATAACCGAGTTAATGGTTGATTTGAGTCAACATTAAGTCATTGCTGTGTCATTATTGGGAATAAAAAGGCTGCAATCAAAATTTCAGTACAAGTCTGCTGGCACTCATATTTGTGCAATATTGTGCTAATATGTCTTGTCTTGTCTGGAGTGGTATACGGAAATCTACAATTAATAACCAGAAAAAATAAAATAAATAAAGTCATAATTTGTATTATTTTAAATTGATTTCCTATAGGTTTATAGATGGGTCAAAATTCATCACAAAAGACGTTCATATTAATCCATATTTCTTAATGAAATACATATGCACGGTCGGCGCCAATAGCCTAGTGGTTAAGTGTGCCGACATATAGCACCACGTCGACTCGAGTTCGATTCCTGGCTCGAGATCCTTTGCCAACCCTTCCCCTCTCTCTGCTCCCAATACTTTCCTGTCTGTAACCTCCACTGTCCTTTACAATTAAAGATGAAAAAAAGAGAGAGAAATACATATGCACAGGAAAGAAAAGTGCATTGTCAAATAGTTTTTCTGGTCAAAAATTACATTACTATATTTGGCTTCACTGACAAGATGTTGAGCAAAACAATGCCTTGAAAACTCTAGGTTTGGATAGTTAAACTTTAAATACAATTTTAAATACATTTAATGATTTTTCTTTGTTAAATAAAAAGTTTAATTAGTTTTAGTAGTCATTTTTTCCCTCTTGGCTTGAAATGTATAAAAATGCAGAAATGTGTCTCCATACACTGTATGTAATATGAATCATGGAAAAAGGCTGTGAACATCTACCACTGTAGAATAAGAAAAGAAAAAAGCAATAAAACGAATAGTGAGATTCAAATTTAAGGTCCAGCTTTTATACTAATACTAGTTTAATTTCTGCACAAAACTACTGTCATAGTGTAAACCTCTTCCGGCTGAGCACTCAGCGATGAAAAGAAAGCTGTTCTTTTCACATAAAACTGACAGGAATTAATGCCACTGATAACTGGAGGCCTACATTTCTCAAAGCTTTCATACAAGCCAAAGAAAATTCACAGTCACTAGAAATTATATATATATATAAAAATATGTACTATGATATAAATGAAACATTAGGCTACATTTTCGTCTTCACAACAAAAGTCTAGTGACCTCTGACCTGTTTAGTTCCTATGAGGCGTATATAGTGGTTTCTCTGTCACATGCTCTTAATTGTGCTCTAAATAAATTGTTGTTCCTCTGAGGATGAGGCATTTAGTCTGGGATACTATTAAGAAAACTAGCTTTCATTCTTTTGAAGATGGGCTTAAACTCTGTGACCACATGACCCATTTTCGCGCAGTATGACTAATATTAGAATTATTACGTTATCTCAGTGTGTAGGCCTTCGGCTTCATATTATTATCTGCAATTTGCTCTCAGCTGCTAGTGAGTTCGTATGGTTAATTCTGCTGTAATTAATCTTTATGTCACTCAGCATTAAAACTGATTTTAAATACACCTGACATTCAAGATTACTTAAAACTGGATTACGAAAACGATGTGGACTTTATTGAGACTTCTGCTGCCTGAAAGTCATGTTGGATTGATGGTTTATGAGATGTAATATGATATACAGAATTTATTTATACAATATAACATCTATATACTTTTTTAACTCTTTAGGTCTCAACAAGATTGCATTCATTTGATGAAAAACAGCAAAAACAGTGAAATAACACCACAATTCAAAGTTTCTCTTTGTATAGATATTAATATGTTTGTATACCAATAATATTGGTGAGCAAAGCATGCTACATTTTCAGAATTCTTTAGTTCAAAAACATTATAAATATAAACTTGCTTTCTTTTTGAGTAATTCAATGTCTTGTTGAACTGTCTTCAAAACTTAAACCCCTCTCTCTTTAGGTCATTTTGACCCAACATTCATTTTTATATTATTTTTATATTATTTTAATATTTTTTAACTGAGTGCTCATCTGAGTGGTACAATAATTTATGATGACTTTTGTCATACTCAATGGGTTTTTGTGGTGGTAGTAAAAATAGTAGCAAATCTATCTCTCATACGTCAATTTGTCCAATGTAGGAATTAATGGGAATACTTTTTTTAATTTACAAAAAAAGGATTAGGCTTGACAATCAGCAAGTGTTGTATATACACATAGAATGAAATTGATTTAGTAAATACTATTACTAATAGCGTAAATCAAAACAAATCACTTCTGTTGGTTTGTTCTAACGCATTTAATTATTTTCTGATCACAGATGTAAAAAGGATTCTTTAGTTATTCATTGTCATGATCAGCATAACATCATTCACTGTTTAGCAGAATGCAATTTACATCCATCTGCTCTCCATTGCATCTCAGTATCTAACAAACCGTCTGCTCTGAGTCAGATCCACTGTGGCAATTATACAAAGACTCCAGGATTTATTTTTCTAGAGATTTAATTGGCAACTCTGAATCATCTACATGGAGTGTGGTGACTGAATAAAAAAAGATTTGTTTACAAAATCAGACAGTTCTGTTTGTGTAACATTTATCTTTTTTCTTGTCCAGATGACTGTATCTAAATATGGTGCTCAGTTTCGAGGGAATTCCCAGCATGACGCTCTGGAATTCCTGCTCTGGCTTCTGGACCGCCTCCATGAAGACTCAACTTCAGTTGTCCCCAATGGCAATAACAGAAGCAAATCAAGTGGCAAGGTAAGAGAGCACAACACAACCTGCATGAAGGAAATGAAATGACGCAACACTCGGTCTCAAAAATGAGCTCAAAATGAGATTTTCCTCACATTATGTTGTCATTATGCCCTAAACCCGCAAATTATTATCTGAAATACCTTTGATATGAGGAAATTATTTTGAATAATAATAAGTATGAGTTACCAGTGTCTCTTGTAAATCTGCTTATGGCCAAACAGCTATTGCCTTTGCCATTACCATGACTTTGCAAGGTCAAATAGTCTCGTCCACACACCTCTGCCACCCGTAAACAACACATCTGTTTATGAAATATGGAAATTCATGCCAAGCGCCACAGCATGCATTGAGCTACAGTGCTTTTTTTGTATGTAACCTTGGAATTACCCAGATGAATAGCTTTTCACTGCTTGGCTGTGATCTTCACAAGGCGAGATTCATGGGGATTGGTGCTGAAATTGATTTGAAACCCACAGCGTTTCTTAGGCCTACATGTGAGCATGTAAGGTCTCCATTCTTATCAGGTTTCCAGTCATATTGGACCTCAAATGGAGCCTCATCGCCTTGGCAGCAAGTTCCAAAACCTTTGCAATTATTGCCACTCCAGAAGAAGCATGCAATATGCACTTGTTGTTGATTACATTATTTTAGTGCATATAAGAAAAATAAAAAATTTTCCATGTCAGATTAGTTAAAAAAAACTGTTAAGATCTAAGGCAAGACCATTTTTTAACTGGTAGTATATCCACTTTTATTGCACTATTAGTGTTTAAACAGCACTCATAATGTAGAGCTTTTAAAAAAATAAAAAATAAAGTTAAGTGCCTCATTTACACTCCTTCTGTCAGACAAACAACTAATCCTCATTTTTCCAAACAGGCCAAACATCTCCAAAAGTCTGCTTTCATGCTAACTATAAGATCTCTTCTTGTCTGAAGAAAAGCTGTTCTATTTTTAAAATCACAAACATAAGCAGCTGAAGTTCACTGAACATTACAAGAGCTTTGATTGGAGATGACTTCTGAGGTCAGATGAGGTATTTTGGCAAAAAATATTAGAGACTGAAAGTAAACTTATCACCACTATGAAGCTGCAGTTGTTGACTGAAAAAACAACAGAATTTTAAATACAATATTGTGCAAGAATACCAATATAGCAGTGAAAAAAATTAGACAACTTATAAAAAGGAAATACAAATCACCTCAATTTATGCAGTTTGTAATTGCACAGCATGCCTAAAATAAAACCTGCAAAATTAGTTCTTTTAAATGTTTTTAAAAAATTGTCATACATTATTTATGCAATCATTTGTATTATTTATTTTTAAATAGTTAACGCAATGATTTGTTAAATAAGAGTCAGACATTAAATCAGTCAAGTGATAAGGCTATCAGTTAACACTAAGGAATCAGTCATGACTATTCTATTAAATTATTCTTATTAAATTATTCTTGTCAAAAAAAAGTTAATTCACTCAAAAGAAAAACATGTAAATGTGTGTTGCTTGAAGATTCTACTTTATTTTGACAACCATTTATATTTATGTAGCAAAAATAGATGAATTTAACTGACAGTATAATTATTCTTCTCTTGTGCACAAATATCTGCTGCAAGGTAACATTTCCAAGTCTTGTACTAAAACACAGGTACGCTTGAACATTCTGTCATTTTAATGGTTACAGCTGAATTCAAAGCCTGTTTGTGGTTCGTATATATGTGTTTGGTCCATGTTGAGTTCATATTTCAGTTGAACTGATTGTATGGAAGTGGACAGAGACTCACCTCTATCCCATTGTTAACTCTTATTAAAATGAAAAGTTTGTTTTTATCAACAATTGTTTTTACTTAATATATAGCAGTACTTTTATATATATTTTTCTGTGCACATTTTTTAAAAATTGGTGTCCCCTTTACTAGCTCGAGGCTAGGATCAACCTGTCAATCATATGAAATCTACATTTTAATCAATTCCTGATCGACAAATACAAGTACACCCTAGATTTCTTTTTTTCCTTGAGAAGCCGTTTCAATTATGCACCCTAATAGGAAAGAAAAGACTATAGCAGCATCCACAAGCTTTTACTAAATTTAAAAGGCTTTTTAGCACAAAGACGCTATAAAACGCCTACGATTTTCTGCCTTAGGCACTATGCTGATTGTCTCTTTTTGAACTCAACTGCTCTCAAATGGTTATCAGATATGGTTTGATGTTGTTGGTTTTTTTTCAGTAATTAATCATTTGTTTAGTGATACAAATTAGAGCCGCTGCTTAGTGTAGAGACTTTGATTTTTCTGTAAAACAGCTCATTTAATCAGGAGTACGGTGGCGCAGTGGCGGACCGTCTTTAATTAATGATCTTTGTGTGTGTTTGTGTCACGAGCCAGTTCAGTTCCTCTGGCTACACCTGTGGCTACAGCCTGCCTTATTATCTCTGAGCTTTACTTTCATCTACTCTCTGTTGATGCCCTTTTTGACTCAACTTGATCCATTATTAAAAGCCCACTCTTCTTTTTTTCTTTTAACATAGGTTCCCATGCAGGCACATAGATAAAGGCTGGTGGTATAATGCTATAAGAGCATGGGATATATGCTAGTCTTAAAAGTCATCTCAAGTTCAAGTGAAAGAAAGAGCAGTACTTCATTAAGTGTCAGTGTTGATGCATGCTATGTGTCAGGCTGATGTAGAGATCTGTTTTTTTTCACCTAAAGCCAAACATTTGAATGACAACGATACTACAGCCTTTACAAGTACCATGGTATCTTTTGTTTGATGAAGTGAGCCTTTGAATCTCTATTCTCTCCATGTACAAATATACCTCAGAAACCACTTGAACATCAAACTAGACTACACTGTTTTGAAAAGGTGAAGCAACGTTCCCTTTCAAAGGTAGTTCAGACCTTTTAACTCAAGAGGCCTTTTAGTAGAGACTGAGTAATCAGAAATAAAAAGAAAACAATTATAAAATACAGTTCTTGGTTAAGTAATAAAACTTTGCAAATGCTTAAATACCACAAAACATTTAATTGAATTTAATTTAATTTAATTTAGATGTACTATCATTTTAAATAATTTAAATCATTTTAAATCATTTAAAAATATTACATAGTTAGTTTGGCTCATTAATTGGGTCAATGCATTTGTATTTAGTTTATTTAAAATAAACTTGCCAAAGAACTTTTACTTATTTAAATTTAGTTTAAGTTGATGTACCAAAATAACTTGAATTAAAATAATAATAATACAAAAATTATTTTATTAATTTTATACTGCATAGTTTTCTGGTGTGTCATACAAAAGATACCAAATGAGACAAAGTCTAATTCTGCTCTCAGCTTTGGCCGCCCACCCACACTTCTACATTTCCGTTTTGGATTCAGAGTATCTGGAGTCAGGCTGAGGTCACAAGCATTGGGGGGGGGGGGCCTCAAAATGCCCTCATTTCAGAGTCAGTACACATGCAAGGGTGGCAAAAACTCCCCCATACCAGTGAGACTGAAGACACAGCAAGAGCACAGTGGACATTTTCAGACTTGCTTTTCAACACATATATTATACATGTCCTAATGGTGGCTGACAAGAGCATGGCTGTAAACAAACAGCTCGATCGCTCGGCTTCACCATCTCTCCTTGCCTCACGGACTGACCCATAGGCCAGTGATTTTTGGCATTCCCTTCGCCGTGTTTACTGAGTATCACTCTGGAAACAGAACTGGTGTGAAGCCATCTCTCAGTGGACTGAAAGGAGGCTTTTGTGAATGAGTGAATGAAAGAGGCGCTTGTTCTGGACATATGGACTGAAGGAGAGCGATAGAGAGAGGTGCAAAAGCCCCCCTGCAGTCCTCAAATTCATTTACAGTGATGCCATTACCGCTGGCTCCAGAATTCTTAGCACATTACACATTGTCTTTCATTTATCTGGCTGCTTATCTCAGAGACTCTGGAGATACATGTACAACTATCTGTCCATAAATGATGGCTGGATTTCGTGATACAGCATGTCAGAATTAATTCTCACGGTTTCACTTGCCAACATTGGCAACAAGTTGAAAATTAACTTTTGGGCCCAACTGCTAACGGAATTTTCAATGCTTATGGAAGTTGATGAAAATTTAATTAAAGTAAATTAATTAATTAAAAAATATACAAATTATTCAAACCACTGATTATATGCAGTAGGTAGCTCTAATAATTTAAATAAGTTTGTGAAAGGCTTCCTATTTTATCCCTTTTACAAGAGGAAGCCTTTGGTGTCTCCAAAATGTGTCTGTAAAGTTTCAGCTCAAAATATCCATCAGATCATTTATTATAGCCTCCTGAATTTGCCCATTTTGGGCTCAGATGACAGTGTAACTGTTGTTGTAGCCTGTGCCTTTAAATGCAAATGAGCTGGTTCTCCCCGCCCACCATTCCCACGCGTGTTGGCTACTGCTTCACTTCAGATAAACAGCACAGTGACAGAGACAGACACGGATGAAGCAGATTCAGGATTCAGTTTATGAGTCAAATAAGTAATTCATTTTATATATTTGTGGTGGAGTTTTTTTAAGCAAGATGCAACAATGCATCGATTTCTGGAACAATGAGTCACAAATGCCATTACAAAGTTGACAGTACACACACGTTTAACTTTACACTGTTTTTACACGTCTGCTTGAAGCGCCCTCTATGCGGCTGTGCTAATTCCAGCAGTTATGATTTACATAGGGATTTTACTGTCCTTTGTTTATTACAAACATACAGTAAAATGTTTTAAACTTGTAAAACTCATTCTTGAGGTGCAGCTGATCACAGAGAGTTGGAACAGATCTTTTGATACCAGTCCCTTTGCAAATTCTGTTTTGTTGACATGTTTACACTTGTTACTATGGAGAGATGTTATTAAGCGGATGTCAATCAATTCAGTGGGGGGTGGGAACTTCGAACTTCTACGTCACGTTGCAGTGGGCCATCAAAATTGCTGCGATTTGGAACCTATTTTAACATCAGGAAATTGAAAAATAAAATACTTCTTGTGTTTATACCACTCCAATATGACAGTGGACACACTATACCTACACAGAGTTCTGTCCAAACCGCTTCCAAAAGTTGATTTTGATTCATAGCTGCCTTTTAAAGTATTTTAGTTTTGTATTATTTAGTATTATACTTTTACAAGCTTTAAGTTTAGTTAAAGGTTTGCTGTTTAGTAATATTTTTAGTTTTAAGTTAAAATGAAAAAAATGTATATGGCAAGAAGCTGAAATATTTGTTTTAAATAATAAAAGCAAAAAAAATTTAAGAAAACCACTTGAAACTGAAGATGATGACAGACAGACAGACAAGAAAGAAAGAAGTTTGGTTCTAATGAAGTCATGTTAGTTTGTGAGACTATGGGACTGTGAGTTGTTATTTTTTTAGACTTTATACAGATATAACACAAGGTCGTGGCACCTGCAGATGTTTTCTGTGAACTCGACCAGTAATGCAGATGAGTCAGGGTAAAGGAAGCTCCTGCAGGACTGCTGTGAGGAAAACCACCTGCTGTGGAACATCTGCACGACAAAGGGCTCAGTGGTGGATGTCAGGGAGTTTCTGAAACTACCCAGGGAGATTAAAGTAATGCAGTCCAAACCTTAGCAGTACACTAGGCTGTCCAGAGAAAAGTCAGAGGTGAATTGTCCTGCCTGAGGTGTTCAGCTTCACATCACACAGCTGGTGCTGATCTGCTTGAGGCTCAGGCGATTTTCTTCAGTCTGGAGAGCAACACCAGCTCAAAAGAATCCATTACTGATAACTGGGCCCACACACAATCAGACATTTGTGTCAAACGAAAACATGTATGTATAAAATTTCCCACTACATATAGAACAGATCTTTTTCTGATCATATGAGCTTTACAAAAATAAATATAACAATAATAATAAATAAATCATATGATAGTTTTATATTTAAAATTTGATACATTTATATAATGTGTAATATATTAATATAAATATATACTTTTAAATACTCTATAAATACACACACACATACATACATACATACATACATACATACATACATACATACATACATACATACATACATACATACATACATACATACATACAACATTAATTATAATTCATATAAATTATTTTATTTATCATTTATATAGATAGTTTGTTTTATTTTAATTTCTGATATTTTACTGCATTGAGCTTAACTATTCATTCATTCATTCATTTTCATTTCGGCTTAGTCCCTTTATTAATCTGGGGTCGCCACAGCGGAATGAACCGCCAACTTATCCAACATATGTTTTATGCAGCGGATGCCCTTCCAGCTGCAACCCATCACTGGGAAACATCCACACACTCTCATTCACACACATACACTACGGACAATTTAGCTTACCCAATTCACCTATACCGCATGTCTTTGGACTTGTGGGGGAAACCGGAGCACCCGGAGGAAACCCACACCAACACGGGGAGAACATGTAAACTCCACACAGAAACGCCATCTGGCCCAGCCGAGGCTCGAACCAGCGACCTTGAGCTTAACTAATGAAAGAAATTTATTTTGCAAGTAGCTAAAATGAAATGTTAAAAAAATAGAAAAAAAAAAAAATTATATAAGCAATTTACCCAATGCAATAAAGCTTTGAGTTCCCAGTAGGATTGTAATACTCAAAATCGTGACAAATAAATGAGAAGTGCCATTGCCGACCGGCCTTTCCTTCATTAAAGATTATTTCCCTTTTCACAGGTGCCTCACAGAGGTAAATATGCTTCATGAAGTGCCCTTCATTATTATTCATTTCACATTCCCTCAGTTCTCACTGTAGATGTCTGAAAGGAAATAAACGCTGCTCTGCATCCAGTTCTGAAAGCTTGCCAAGAGCTCTTCTCCACGGAGGACTAGCTTTTCTTTTCCTGCTCTCTTTATCTCCGTCTCTCTCTGTGTCTCTTTGTGTATTTGCCCACTGGCATCTCCATAGAAAGCAGCACAAGGTATGAAGCCAGAGTCTCGCAGCATTGCTGGATGAATTGTTGGCCACCTCTAGGGAAAGACACAGAGGCAGAGAGAACTTTTGAAAGAGACACAATCCTTATTTATTTATTTATTTTTTGCATAAATCCTTATTGGACTCTTTCTATTTTTAGCTACTGCTTAGCGGAGCTTCACTTCCTCTTCCTAAACAGATGGGGAGATTGTCTGTTTGCACAATGTTATTGATCCATCACACTAATGAGATCTAAACACCTAAAATATTCATTTGGAGCATTTCATCTAAAAACAAAGCAAACAAACACACAGGCAGGACAGGAATGCTCTAATATACAGGGCTCGTTTTTCACCACAAATTAAGATTTCAAAGATAATTTGGTTTTAAAAAGTGTTTTCTGGACTAATACTTCTTTTTGTCAGTGCCTGATTTCAAAATCAAAATGCAATCAAATGCAGTGGACATCTGAAAAAAGTGCCAGAAAACAAGGAAGCATCTAGATTTTTTCCTCAAAATCATTTACACATTGCAATTCCGAAGTCTTATTTTTCACACTGAAAAACATCTACACAAACCACTTCTTGTCTTCCTTCTAGCACAAACGTTTATTATAGGCCCAATATATATAGCAATAGGAGTAAAAATGAGCATGGCTGAAACTAATGTGGCTGCCAATTTAGTGCAACTAATTCTGCTACAGTTTCTTCTTGTCTAACTTGATGGCTCATAAACTAACATAAGTTGTAATTCCGTCCAGACTTTGCTAAGGCTTTATTTTGTTGTATAGAGTTTGATTGACAGGCAGTCTGACCAATCGTATATCAAAGGCAAATTAAAACACAACATAAAAATGACATGTAAAACATAATTTGAAGCAAAAAAGAACAATATTACTGCAAGTAAATTTTCATAAAAAGCCAAGCTAAAGACTAGTTCTTTGCTAAAGGAGGTAGATATCATCTTCAGTTAAAATAGTGTTTAGATCTTGTAATTACACTTGACTGGTGCACATGAAAACACTTTTGAATGAGTATAAACAGTGACTCTGTCCAGTCAGCATATCTTCACTGACACTAGCCTTTCCATCCTTCCCCTGCTTACGTTCTGACTAAACAACGCTAACATTAGCAAGGCAAACATCCACAGCTGCAGACACATCATTTAGCAACTGTCCCTGACAGACTGACAGCACACAATTATTTTAATTAAATGCCTGCCATGTTTTACCACAGTATATTTACATAGTTAATGCTTAATTGCCTGAAAGGAAAAATGCAAACAAAATCATGCAAATTACATAGATTAACTCATTAGTTATTCGGTTTGCTCTTCAACTTTTTAAGAAATGTTGAAGAAAGTTGTAGACTTGCATTTTATAAATCACTGAAGTACAGTACCACCGTAAAAAAAATACTGATGAAAGAAAAAGTTTACCTAATACTTGAGAGCCCGAGGGTAAGTTTTTTTAAACTATCCCTTTATGTACCACTTAAAATGCCTGGATGTCATTGCATTGAATATAAAATAAAATAGACTCAAAAAACACAATGTTACAATTCTATTTGATACAAACAAGGTAGTCATTCTAATATATAGGCATTCATATTATATAGTAAGTGTGGCTAAAATATACAGATTTCTTCAAGTTTGAAGCCATCTGAATGAACATTATGTAATTTTCCATGTTACTGTCAGGTCTCCCCCCTTTAAATAAGTATTAATCTGGTGGTATTTTAAAATACAGGTTTTAAGCAATATATTAAATATACATTCTTTCTTTTCTTTTTTTTTTATAAACAAAGACAGATAACTTTTGTTTTATGTAACACTTGGAAATGTAATCTTTAGCTAAAATCTGACATTAGTCTTTAAAATGAGACCAAGTGTTGAGGATTGATCAAGATTTATCATTGGTTTAAGGGACCAAGTTTAAATCTATTCACCAAAGTGTTGAAGACTGGTTGAAGATTGATCATTTAAGTTGAACATATCATTTTCAAGTCTGTTCAAAAAGTGGGGGCGACAATTAAAGGGTTTAAGAAGGTTAACTAATGTAAAAAAACGAAAATGTTTTAAAAAAAATTATGTATCAGGAAAAAAAAAACTATTTTCTGTTCCAAAATTTTACTAGTACAGCACTTTTCACAGTAAATGTATAAAATTTAGAACAGCATATCTAATTTTAAATCTATCTTAAATAATTTCAAGTGCACTAATGATGTGTTTCTTTCAAATAAATTCCAGACTTTAATCATTTGTTAACTGATGCATTGCATTTACGGATTTTTCAAGACATTGCACAAGATGTACTCCATTGCTGCTCACCAGTTAATCCTCACAGAAAAGCTTCGGCTACTATTTTTCAAGCCTTCTATTGTAAGATGAAAGCGATTATAGAGTCTCCTGTAGGCCATAAGCAGAGGTGCCATTGTTCATCCTCTCCATCTTTTAAAGGGGATATTTTTAGTTTGGAGCCCAGCAGGTAGTCTTTCTCTGAGGAGTGGGAGGTTCATTATTCATTAATGTTTCCGCTGTACGTGTGACCATGTGTGTGTTTCTGTTTAAGCTGTATAAGGCTCTTTTTGCGTATCTGGGCCACACTGAGCTGTGGCCACCACAACAGATGCACTGAATCCATCCCTCCACAAGGTACACATCCGTCTGTCTGATCAGGCCTGTGAATTATTCATCTTCATGCCATTACTGTGACAGCATGCATTGCCTGTCTATACTTTGCAGGTACTTTCACAACATCTTCACAGAAAAGTGCTGTTTCCTTGACAAGCATATCTGATGACCGTCAAGACTAAAGAAGGCTTAGCGTCTGGACATAGACACCTCTGATAACGTCTCACTTTGGCTGATTTAGAAAGGCATAGGATAGAGAAAGTGTTAATGACTGTGAGAACAAATGGGGGTAGTAAAAACCACCTGCTTCACCTATTTGCTAATTTAAAACGTAATTTCTCCTATTCATTTTTAATGTCACAGTGCTTTAATTAAAAGGCGATCCATGCAATCTTGCAGAAATGCACTTATAGCATATATGCTAATGATTGCAGAATAAATCTACATACTGGATTCATTTCAAGCTCTTCGACCAAGTTTTAATAATGCAAAAATCTAAAACTTTAAAGAAATAAAAATAAATATACGCCTTCTTTCATGAGGCTGTCAAGTGCCAAAAACGTCACAAAGAGCATAAATCATTATTAAATCATTTGTAATTTAATATATCTTATATTAACTGCATCATGACATTAAAACAACTTTTAAAGGGCATTTTCGTCTCCATATTTACAGAGCCATTTGTTTTTCAAAGCAAGTAACAATGCAAGCTCACACATTGTTAACAATTTCAATTTTGAAGCAGATGATAAATATTGTACGCCCCAAGCTCTGCTGCTGTCCTCAGCTCTACAGAGTGTCAAATCATTAAGACATTTATTATGCATTAAATTAAAATGTAACAAAAGCAAAGTGATGTTTTATTTATTTATTATTTTAGAATTATGCCTCTGGCCAGATTTGACATTTTTGTGTCTTATATGTTCATCATCTAAATCCTTAAATAATAAAACCATTATTAAATTCAACATGAGCAGAAGTTGCTGTTATAGTCCCTATTGTGATCAATATCTATGTGAAATGACTTTATGAATCAGAAAAAAAAGTGCTGTTCGGGATTACATTTTGTCAGACATTGATTGGCTTATTAGTTGATTAGAAATAGTTGTGGTTGTGGTGTAAATATATCATCAGATGTAATAAGATATCGCTGAAGAAGGAAGGGAAGTTATTTGAATTTACAAAAAAATTATATTTAATACTATGCTTGCATAACTCACTCGATTACTCTACTCAAAATAATGCCAGATTTTTATAGGGGTTTGGGAGATGTGACCCTCATCCCGGTCAGGAAGCAGTTAAAGATGAAGCTGTCCTAAACACACTTAAAGGCTCCAGATGCCACACATCAAAGTGCTGTCGACCTGCCATTTCAAACGCCACCTTTGGCACAGGGTGCATTTGGCTGTGTTTCAAGCAGCTTGTGTCCTCCTACTCCAATTGGACCAGTTCACTCATCCACAACCGCCTCTATTCAAAACAACGATCACATTGTGGGTCCACCAAACCCTTTGATGTTGGGTCTCGTTCTTCCTGAAGCATGAACAATACATTGTACAGCAAGATCAAGATCAGCTAGGCTTTTCATTTATCCTTTGACTTAACCACAGTGTGTCTCACTGCACCATCGAGACCCATGATTATAGCAAGGCGTGTTTGTTAAAGACCACCACAACTCACAGAGCAACCTCAGAATCTAACTTTTTTTTTTGGCAAACTCTGTTTAAAAAATGATTAAAGAGTTAATTGTAGAAAAAATTAAATAATGTAATTTTATGGCTATTTAGTGTAAGCAACATACTGTATGAAACAGCAAGAAATGACAGTAATGAGGCACAACTAACAGAAGCTGTAAGTTCTGCATCACTGGTATATAAAGTCATGCAAATATTAACTTTAAATGAAAGATGATTGAACTTAATTCACACTTAATTTATTTTCCTTCAGCTTAGTCCCTGATTTATCAGACGTCGCTACAACGGAATGAACCGCCAACTATTCCGGCATATGTTTTACACAGCAGATGCTCTTCCAACCACAACCCAGTACTGGGAAACACCCATACACTCTCGCATTCACACACGCACTCATACACTATGGCCAATTTTGTTTACCCAATTTATCTACTGCATGACTTTGAACTGTGGGGGTAACCGGAGCACCCAGAGGAAACCCACGCAAACACGGGAAGAACACAGAAATCCCAACTGGCCCAGCCGGGACTCAAACCAGTGAACTTCTTCCTGTGAGTCGACAGTGCTAGCCACCGTGCCGCCCCAAAATAATTTAGTAAATTAATAATTTTATAAAGTTGTTCGATAGACCATCTTAGCTAATATACAATTGCACCTTTTCTTTAAATTGAGTAATCTTAATCCTAATGTAGGCTGCATCAAGTTTCTAAGATTTCATAACTTTTTGAAACACTATAGCTTTTGCTGATTGCCTATTTGTGAATAATTTTATCTTGTGATAAATAATTGGTTCACACATGGATTCTTGGCCATCTGAAGTGCCCTATATTTTCACAATGACGAAATATGTGGATGGACACACAGAATCCACTTATAGAAGTGAATTAGTTGTGTAATGCAGTATGTCATAGATGAATAAGTCAAAAGCTTGTGTTGTTTTCATTGTCTGTCATCTCATTATATGAGAACACAAATACAAGAACTTCATCTTCAATGCTGCTTTGACAGTCTCTTTACCAACATTTTACCATTTTCAAAAAACGACTGTGCTGTCACATTATGAGAAACTCACAGATTTAAAAAATATTAGAAAATAAAATATTAAAATCTTAGCCAGAATTAACATGCTAATAACTGAGAATGTGTCTGTGAAAGAGGCCCACAGGTTCTCTTTCTCCAACAGTATGGTACACTACTTGAGTTATTATCAAGAGACACATTCTCTACTAAGGGTCTGGGAGCATTTATCATCTGAGACCTTCACACTCATTAACCAGGCTGGGCCAGGCAGAAGAATTTAGTCAAGTGATAAGCCCACTTGTTGAATAACAGACTCAAGTCTTTTCCTCCTTTTTGTTGTACACAGATAACAATGGAATGTGTATGAGTACAGGAGGGCATTTCATTGGACTTACTAACACGGCACTTTGCTCTCAGGATACATCATACGGCCACAGTGGGGAGAAAACAAATCTAAGGCATCAGCCATAAATCTGATTCTGCAAAACTCCCAATGCACTATTAATTCCTTGTTTGTGGAATTGAGGAATAATTAAAATTCCATTAGTGATCCTCTGGAGTACATTCTGCAGTAAAATTATAATGATTTCTCTTATAAGTTATTAGAGGCTTGACAGCCTACTATTTCAAAGCGGTTAAACTACATTTCCCATTAATTTCCATTCCAATTCAACTTTTAAAAATGTCAGAAAAAAAAGTTCAGTGTTACAAAAAAACAGTGCATGTCAGACAGTACATACAGTAAATAAGCAAATAAAGTAAAAAGTAAGCAACAATGAATCAGTTAACTATGATGAAACAGAACTGAATGAATCAGATCATTTAAGATTATCTGACTCACTAAAATAAATCAGATAATTAAGGGTAAACCAGTTCACTAGAATCAGAATCATATCAGAATTATTATAAATCATGAGATTAAGGATAAACCAGTTCAGCGTATTTGATCAGAACTGAATGAAACTGATATTTGAGAATCAGGTTTACAATTAACTAATTATGATTCATTTTAGAGCACTGTGTAGGGATCAGTTCACTATTAAAACTGTCAGAGAATCAGTTATTTACTAAAACTAAAGTGACTTAAAATGTACATCCAGTGAATTTAAATAACTTAGTAGAACAGTTAATTTTAGTTAGTTATTCCCAACACTGCTCTGTTTTCAGCACAAAAATTATATGTATTAGATCCACAGGTTCTCTAATTACATCAATGACGCTAATGAATCTCAAGCCTTTAGAAAGAGACAAGAGGATTTGGTCTTCTTTGTGCTCTGGAGTACCATTCGGCATAAAACGCAAGGCCCTAATTATGAGCTCAGGAGCATTAAGTAGACTAGCAAGGGGGAACGAGAAAAACAAGCAGTGGTATTAAACACAAGAGTGGTTATTTAAAAGAAGGTGAAAAGGAAAGTGATATAGGCAGAAAATTTTTCTGGAGGGCCAATGAAAGAAAGTGAATGAACTATTATTTGAACTCTTGGGTTGTGAAGTAAGGTAAAGCAAGTTTCGATTGTGTACTAGTAAACAGTTTATTTCTCATCAGGAGTTTGGCGTGTCTCCAGTTTTCACATGCAAAACATCTTTTCAAGCTGAAATTCCTAAGCTTTCAGTTTGTCAGTGAGGGGGCAGACATGACTCAGCTGACGACGAGGAATAGTGGGGAGTGTCTTTCTCAAACATTTTGCCTTGCCAAAAACCTTTAAAACTACCCAACCAACTGAATCGAACTGCAAAACTTTGATAAGGACAACATGCTCCCACGTTTTACTTAAGCTCCTCATAGAATGCTGACTTAAAAGATTTTTGGCAAGTCTGAGAGAGAACTGACTTGTTATAGTAGATAAATTATTAATGTAAATTGACTGGCCACTTTATTAGGTACAAATGTTCAAATGCTCAATAACTTGAATATCTAATTGCCATGTCATTGGCTGATTAGACTAATCAGCCAATTACATGGCATCAACTCAATGTAACTAGGCATGTAGACATGAAACTGCTCCCAATCCACTATAGTGAATCAGAATGAAGAAAATTGATTTTATATATATAAGTGATTTTGAATGTGCCATGGTTGTTTGTGCCAGACGGGCTGTCTGGGATTTTGACAAACTGCTGATCTACTTGGATGTTTAATATACAATCATCTCTACGGATTACAATGAGTTAAAAAATGCTAGTGGAGTAATGTTTGGGGGAATTTTCTTGGCACACTTTGGGCCCCTTAGGATCAATTAAGCACTGTTTAAACCTCACAGCCTATTTTTTTTATTATGACCACAGTGTATACACCTTGTATTGGCAGTATAATGCATCAAGTTACAAAGCTCAATATCACAAACTGGTTTCTTGAACATAATGTTTTCATTATAATAAAGGGGCCAAAGTCACCAAATCTGAATAGAGCGCATTTGGCATGTCATTGAAAAGGAGATTCACATCATGGATGTGCAGCCAACAAATCTGCAGCAACTGTGTGATGCTCTGTTAATATGGACCATAATCTCTGAGGAATATTTCCAGCACCACGGAAAGTGGCCAATGTCCCAGTTTAATTCTTGGGCAAACTCTATTCAAAACAATGATCACATTGTGGGTCCACCAAACCCTTTGATGTTGGGTCTCGTACTTCCTGAAGCATTCTTGATTCTTGATTTATGTCCATTGTGAAAGTTGTTTTAGTTAGTTTAACACAGATTGAATTGTTGTCAAAATTGTGTCAAGCTATTTATTAATAATGCATGCACTTAGATATAATAGCTAATCAATCATACTATAAACTGATGACAGAAATCATGTAGAATTGTTAACTAGTGTAGGTCTCTATGGTCATCCCTAGGGCCAGACTTGCTATTTCTGCACAGAATTTAGTAAAAAATCTACAAATTTATGCGGAATTATTTTGGGAGTATCATAACTAAAAACGTAATATTCATTCATTCATTTTCATTTCGGCTTAGTCCCTTTATTAATCTGGGGTCACCACAGCGGAATGAACCGCCAACTTATCCAGCATATGTTTTATGCAGCGGATGCCCTTCCAGCTGCAACCCATCTCTGGGAAACATCCACACACACCCATTCTCACTCATACATTACGGACAATTTAGCTTACCCAATTCACCTATACCGCATGTCTTTGGAATTGTGGGGGAAACCAGAGCACCCGGAGGAAACCCACGCCAACACGGGGAGAACATGCAAACTCCACACAGAAACGGCAACTGACCCAGCCGAGGCTCGAACCAGCGACCTTCTTGCTGTGAGGCGAACGTGCTATTCACTGTGCCACCGTGAGGCCCAAATACTTAATATATGAAATAAAAAAATAATACCTTATTAACTTTTATTTAATGTTTACAATGCAAATCCAATTAGATCTACTTATTTGGTAAACAAAGCAAGTCTCATATAATATTTATACTAAAAGACAGAAAATATTACTTTACAAACTGTATTGTAAATAAATCATATAAACATTTTTATATTAGTCAATAACATTACTAAAATGAATATAAAACTAAATAAATATAAATTTACAATGCATTTACACAACTAATTAAATAGACTCAATGATAGGCTAAAAATCTGCGGAAATCTGCAGATTTCTGCGCGTGCAGGTTTTGTGTGGGCCTAGTCATCACTTTGCTTTCGTTTCATGATGAAACTACACGAAACGTTTACACCAGTTTTAGTTTATGCACCTGCTTTATTCTCTGATATAAAATCTTTTGGTAAGCTGGTAGTTCTCTACATTCTCTATCATTTTTTATTTTTGACCTTGAGAAGTGTGCACCAAGCCTCCCTGTGGTTTTTATCATCCGATCTTTCTTATCAAGTTCACAACTGAAAGTCTAAAACTTCAAACCAAACTTTACAGATGAGAGCACAATATTGGCTCTCAGTGTGAGGCAGAAATCAGGTCGACATCCACACCAGAACTCCTGGAGTGATGAGGCCTTCTTGACCACACTATCTGAATGTCTATATGACCTTTTTGTTTTTGTTGCAGGGTCAAGAAGGAGGTGATGAAAAGCCTGTTTCTGATACCCCGGGCCCTCCACAGACACAGCCTGGTGTACATCACAGCTTTGTACAAGAGCATTTCCAGGCACAATACAAGTAAGTGTGCTTTGAACGCTATAACTTTATTTAGAGTTAGGGAGATTTTCAAGCTTTTGGAAGAAGTCTCATCATTTCTGTTTTTAGTACAGGGGATTTATTCCTTTCATGGCAAACTGAGTGCATAACATGATTTTAGTTGACTTCAATATGATGATGACTTTATTACACCTTGAGCTTCTTTAACATTTTATAGGTTGTTTAAACCATGAAATGCAACATAGTGTAACAATAATTCTTCTTTAATTTTTACAAGCGCAAGTTTAAATGCAGGTTTAAAGTATATCCCAGTATGCAAACAAAAAGTCAGAATTGCAAGAAAGTGTTAGGTTTTGGCAAGAGAGGACCAAATGCAGGTTAAGCAGGGGAAGCTGTATTTATTGTCAATTGACAATCACAGGTTGTCATCATTATTGTTCTAAGTTACTGGTAGCATGCGCTGAAACAGACTGTGTCAGGTATAAGTGTACAAAAAGCTTATAAGTGTACAAAACTAACCCAGTTAATCTCATAAAAAAGATACATTTAGAACCGAAAGCCATAAACTCAAAAACATCATACATGATAGTGACTGGACAGTTATGTTGTTAGAACCTACACTAGAGTCTTTCAAGCATTCAAACATAATATCTTAACCAGCAAGATGCGTTACCAGTAACTAGAATCACAAATAAGAACATGCTGGCTGACATCTTTTACCACTTAATTTAATTTTGTTGATGAGCATAAGTTGTGCTGGTCCAACAGCTAGTATAAACCAAGCTAGCATGGAAAGTCTTGTTAAATTGTTTTTTTTTAGCATCAACAGAGAAACTGATGAGAGAATGATGACTCATGACCAGTAACTTTCCAAATTTGGCAGCGTCAGCTCGCTGTGACCCGAGATGAGTCAGTTTATGTTCACTCCTGGAACACGGTTCCCTCTTTTCCCCTGGTCCAGCCAATCATCTGTGTTAACTAATATTGATAAAGCCAACAAATTTGAGTTGCAGCATATGTCCAACTGCAGCAAGCTGTTCTTAGACAGAAGATCCAAGCAAACCATCACCATCAAGCAACTCCAATCAGGCCAGATGGTTTGGTTGAACATGAGGGATCTCCATTTGAAGTCTCTATCAAAAAAAGCTAAGTCTCTGATTCAGTGCCCCATTTAAAGTTTTAAAATAAAAACCTCCAGTCTTGTTTTGCTAAAGCAAATCTCACCTTCTGATGGACTCACTGTATAGACAACTCAAGCCATATCTTTTTAAAAATCCTCATTTTCTAGGACACCAGTTTCACCTGCGCCATGCTTTGCTGTGGTTGAACTACAGGTTTGCGCTGCACAATATAAGATGGAGAGGAAATACGTGTTTTTGGTTGAAATGTGCAATATTTTAACTGAAATATGAATTAACAAATATACTAACAAAAACAACACTAGACATCCAACAAACTACATTGCAGTTTTATTTCCCAAAAACATGCTGAAGGGTGCCAAGGATTTATCCTGGTGTGCTAAAATGTTGAAGGCATGCAACTTCTTGTAAAAAAAAAAAAAAAACTATTTATAGTGTGAAAAATAATTATAATATTCATTCATTCATTCATTTTCCTTCGGCTTAGTCCCTCATTTATTAGTTGTCGCCACAGCAGAACGAACCGGCTTATTATAATATATGGGTCTAAAATTTTAATTAAGCTGCATTATTTACATTCTTATTAGGAATTGTGTTCAGTTTTAAATCTAATTGCTAATTTATATATAACTTATACATTTTTTATTATTAATTTATTTTAATATAATTATTAAAATAATTATTTAATATAATATATGTATAGGTAGGGCAGCACGGTGGCGCAGTGGATAGCGCTCTCGCCTCACAGCAAGAAGGTCGCTGGTTCATGCCTCGGCTGGGTCAGTTTCTGTGTGGAGTTTGCATGTTCTCCCCGTGTTTGCGTGGGTTTCCTCCCGGTGCTCCGGTTTCCCCCACAAGGGTAAGCTAAATTGTCCGTAGTGTATGTGTGTGTGAATGAGTGTGCATGGATGTTTCCCAGTGATGGGTTGCAGCTGGAAGGGCATCCGATGCGTAAAACATATGCTGGATAAGTTGGCGGTTCATTCCGCTGTGGCGACCCCAGATTAATAAAGGGACTAAGCCGAAAAGAAAATGAATGAATGAATGAATGAACAGGTAATGTTTTGTATTAATTTTTTATTAATACATTATTATTAGATTAATTTTAATATAGTTTAATTATTTTAAAATAATGTATATTTATTTATCAATCAAATGCATGATCATTTACTTTTTTTTCTTTTTTATATTTTACTAATTCAATTTACTATTTGAATTTGCAAAAAGCTTCAAGTTTTGTGATGAAGCAGCTGAGAGTCAAGCGGTATTTGATTTCACTGCAATTAACATGTTGTAAAACACCTGAAATTAAAGCAGCAGCAGTTTCTAATTTCATTTCATTTCATTTCAATTTCTAATGAGCGTAGGGTTTTGATGCTTACAGTTGCTACTGAGCATGGAGATGAAAGTCGCTGAATAAAATCTTGAGTCTGCATCTGTTCCTCACAATCGTATGGATTCTAATGACACATTTTGTGTCCCATGGAAAACAAAATAAATATTATATGATAAGTAATAGTTAAATAATAACAGCAATGTCATTCATTTTAAGGCATTAAAATGAAGTCATTTTAACAGTATAATCATTCAGAGCAAATTTAATAATTTCAAAAAGTTAATGAGTAAGCTTTATTTAATGTGATCTAACATTATACATGACAAACAAATACAATACTGTACTGTGTAATCAAAAAGTCGATGACACAACTTTATTATCCGTAAGGTTTCATTTGTACACTTAAAAAAAGATTTTTGCGTACTTATTTAAAATGAGCTAAATCAACACAATTCTTCCGTTTTTTGGGGGGAAAAGCTAATTGTTTTATGTTCAATCCACTTACATTTGTAAAAACAATTAATTTAATTAATTGATTGGTGATGGGGCGACACACTGGCTCAGTGGTTAGCACTGTCGCCTCACAGCAAGAAGGTCGCTGGTTCGAGTCCCGGCTGGGTCAGTTGGCATTCTGTGTGGAGTTTGCATGTTCTCCCCGTGTTTGCATGGGTTTCCTCCGGGTTCTCCGGTTTCCCCCACAATCCAAAGACATGCTTTATATGTGAATTGAATAAACTAAATTGGCCATAGTGTATGTGTGTATGGATGTTTGCCAGTACTGGGTTGCAGCTGGAAGGGCATCCACTGTGTAAAACATGCTGGATAAGTTGGCAGTTCATTCCGCTGTGGCAACCCTTGATGAATAAAGCGACTAAGCCGAAGGAAAATTAATGAATGATTGAATGAATGAATAATTTGTGATGGGACAACATGAAGGAATTGTGTGGAACCCAGCATTCTTTTGGAGTGCAAGTCTGTAAGGTTGCTCATACATAATTAATTACATTTTAAATGTTGTCAATACATATTATATGCCCTATTGAAAAAAACATACATAAAAAATACATCTACAGATCTCGTTGAATATACATATTTCCACTCAATATTTTTCTCACTCCAGCAGGTAAAATATTTTCGAGCTGCTTTTGCAGATGTGGTTCTGCCCAGTGACTTCTTTGCTTTTCTCCAGTGACATGCATCTAAACATTTTTTGTCACTCATCCTGCTTTCTAAAGCTGTTACCTGTGTTCCCACTGTCATTCTGATACATCATTACATTACTTTCTCTTTCTCTTTCTCTTTTGGCATCCACAACTCGAGCAGAATTTTTTCCCCACCCTCCATCTGCTGCTGGCTGGTTAATTTGTTCTTTTTACGTAAATTTCATGATGAATCACTGACATGGGTACAAAATTACTGTTTATCACCACCCAACAGCTGACAAAAAAAAACCCTTCTGAACAAACACCTGGCCTGCAGTCCACACATCAGCAAGCCTGAACACGTAAATGCAAACATCTACACTGATGGTTCAGCAAGGACATAAAAACACTGATTAAATGTGTGATGCAGTGTGAACCTCTCCTTCATGAGAACTGTAATTAGCAGTTTGGAAAATTACAGCATACTAGACTACTGTTCCTAAAGGAAATAAATGTATTTTGCTGTACTTCTTAATCAATTTTATTATAATGTTTATCTTAAAGGGTCATGAAACAGCATCAAATCATAGAAGACAGTGATAGCATTCGTTAATTTAACTGCAGAAGAAAATGAGTTAACTTGGAGGTATTTAGCACTTTCTTTAAATTGACATTGTGTCAATTTACTTGACCAAATACAATACCCACAATCAATGACATGTCAATTTGTCATAATTATTCACGATTTTTTAGATCAAAAGGCCAAGCTCATCTTAGACAAGCAAATGCCTAAAATAATTCATTTGAATGTTTTGAAATATAATTATCATAGTTAGTTTCATTAGGCTGTCAAACTACTTAGTTCACCCGGAAATCAAAATGGTTTACTTTATTCACCCTCAAGCCATCCAAGACTTTGTTCTTCAATAGAAACCATGGTCTTTGGAGATTTATAAGTCAATGGTAACCGGCTCTTAGAGAGTCATAAAATAGAAAACAAAATGTTCCCTCATTAAACCTTTAAGCACTCTGTCTTTTAACATCTTTAGCTTTTTTTTTCAAATGCTTTTTTTCTTCAGATCAAACTATGTAATGTTACACATCGTAACAAGTAAATTATGGCATAAGAAAAATGACTGCCCACCAACATAGAGACAGTTTCCCTAAACTCAAACTATTAAATAATATAATAGTAAATATGTATAATTATTCATTCATTCATTCATTCATTCATTTTCATTTCGGCTTAGTCCCTTTATTAATCTGGGGCCGCCACAGCGGAATGAACCGCCAACTTATCCAGCATATGTTTTACGCAGCGGATGCCCTTCCAGCTGCAACCCATCACTGGGAAACATCCATACACACTCATTCACACACATACACTACGGACAATTTAATCTACCCAATTCACCTGTACCGCATGTCTTTGGACTTGTGGGGGAAACCGGAGCACCCGGAGGAAACCCACGCCAACACGGGGAGAACATGCAAACTCCACACAGAAATGCCAACTGACCAAGCCGAGGCTCGAACCAGCGACCTTCTTGCTGTGAGGCGATCGTGCTACCCACTGCGCCACCGTGAGGCCCTATGTATAATTAATTTATATTAATTAATATTTTTAATTATAATATGATATTCATAAGTAATTTTTCCTTTTTTCAAATGCATATTTTCATTACGGGCCTCACAGTGGCGCAGTGGGTAGCACGTTCGCCTCACAGCAAGAAGGTCGCTGATCGCTGGTTCGAGCCTCAGCTGGGTCAGTTGGCTTTTCTGTGTGGAGTTTGCATGTTCTCCCTCTGTTGGTGTGGGTTTCCTCCGGGTGCTCCGGTTTCCCCCACAAGTCCAAAGACATGCGGTATAGGTGAATTGGGTAAGCTAAATTGTCCGTAGTGTATGGGTGTGTATGGATGTTTCCCAGAGATGGGTTGCAGCTGGAAGGGCATCCGCTGCGTAAAACATATGCTGGATAAGTTGGCGGTTCATTCCGCTGTGGTGACCCCAGATTAATAAAGGGACTAAGCCGAAATGAAAATGAATGAATATTTTCATTAAGTTTAAGTAATGTGATACACAATCATCACTGGTTGGTTTGGTTCATGGCCTTTAACTTCTTTTAACAATAACTTGTTATCCCCATGAGGAAAAATTTATGCCAAAAAATATGATCAGGCACTAATGTACTGTATGATCCAGAACAACAGAGATTTCTGGTAATTACAATGAATTCCAGGTCCTAATCTATCTGTACAGTATGATCCCACAGTCTCTTTCATTCAGAGGCTCAGAGGCACGCCTTGTAGAAGAACATTTTGAAAGTGCTTCAGTTGCAGCACAGAAGGAGAGAAGGTTTAAAAGCCACAGATTCATTGCGCCGTATACAGCGACAGGCCCTGTGTGGAATTTAAATGACTTTAACTAAAGTGGCCTTCATACTAATGCAGATCATGTCAGGCAAATGTAATTCACATCAGCGTCCTCCAAATATTTAGCTAGCTCTTTCTGCTGTCTGGATAACGAGTAAATATTGAGCATACGAGAGAGAAGAATCATTTCAGAAGCGTCTATTTGCACTAATAATGTGATGCTAGTTTATCTATATGTTACAGTGTGATATGATATTATACTTAAAATCTGACAACAGAGAACACTACAGCATTAAATGCAATTCATTTTTTAACATCATTTTGATCTCAAATGTCAAAAAAAGAAAAAATCGATTACAGCAAAATACTGTCCAGATAACTGAAATAATGTGTCAGTTTATGGTCCAGATTGTGATATCAGAGGTTGACAACCCCATTAAAATCTGACTTCATTTTAAAATATCAGATATACAAAGTAAAATATCGGAAAACTGTAACAATTGCATTGTTTTGCACTAATATGTTTGACTCAATCATCTTTAAATTCTATAAAGAATAATAGTAAAGGTAAGAAGACATCTCTGTTGAAAGCTAATGGCTATATTACAGATTTTGGTTTTAAGCTGTGAGAAGTATTAGATTTTGTATTATGTAGGTTATGATTATATTATATTATATTATGTAGATTATAGTTGTGCATATATCACAAAAACATAATATTTAAAAAATATGTGTATAGGCATTATAGTGTATAATGAACAGTATCCATTTTAGTAGTATTTAACATGTATTCATTAATAAAATGTGTTTTTGTGAAATGCTATGGAACAATTTTAGCTACAGTATATGGAAGCTCAATAAAACTAAATGTGATCGTTAGATAATATAATACCTGCAATGAGGTCACGTGACAACATGCCAAATGTGGTGGACGTATGATGCAAAACTATGTTTTTCCACAATATTCCAAATGCTTCAAAGACAAACATATGCTTATCAAATAGCAAATAATTAGCAAGCACAAGAGGAAAAAAGTCTCAACTTACCTAACAAGGTAAACAGACTCCAGCACGGAAGGCCAGTGCATGAAATCCAGACAATATATAATACATAAGAAAAAGCTAAGAAATAATCATGCTTGCAGTATCTGCACAATGCAAACAACACCACATAAACAATGCTAATTATATACAGCAGGTGTGTTAGTTTTCTATAAGAGTGCGACCCCTGCTGTGTAGGTGGAGTTATTTTTCTCTGTTCATCAGCCAAAGGGATTTAGATGCGTTTCTGAATCAGTTAAACGGTAGATGCACATAGGAAACTTTTATTGTTTGTTTGCATGTGTTGACGGATGAATAATCTATTTGATGGACGTTTATTATCATAGGCCACATTGTATTAATTAAGCAGATTTGCATATTTTCCATCTGTAATGGAGCTGACAGATATTTTTAGACATCTCTGTGGTTCAAAGAAATGTGTGCTTGAGTGCTTTGAGCTTGTGTTGAGTATTTTGTTTCCTTCAATAATTTCACACGTCTAGTACAAATAAGGATAATTTGTTAATAAATTAAATGAACAGTTTTTCATATAAAAGTCTTGCACGTAAAAAAGTTTATTGTAAATCTTTTTTGCAGCTGAATTAAAACATATATCAAAGTATAGGCCAACTTTTGGGTAAATGAGTTTTGTAATGGGAGTTAGACCTTTGTAGTGAATCAGCAACCAATATAGTCTAATTTCCCATTGATTGACTCTGATTCTCAGTCCAATGAATCTTTTTAGTTAATCAGAGTAATCAGTATAGTCTGATTCTTTATTAAATGACTCTTCTTTTTACTGAATCAAAGGCATACAGTACAGTGCAACCAGTGTAGTCTGATTAATAAACAAATCAGATATGTTTAGTAAATTAAAACTATGCCAAGCAATTTAAAACCATTCCTAAATTAGTCCTACAGTTAGATTTATAGAAACATTTTTCAATGTTTATAGGGATCATAATTATCAAAGTGCTTTTTTTGCTTTATTCAAAGTGCTTTTCCTTTTTCAAGAAATCTTTTTTATCAACACATTTATAATATTACACATTTTGGACTTGCTTGATGTGTTAAATTAACACCATATTAGACATTTAATCTCAAATGATACATTTCATGCACAACACTTTGCATGAAATCTTTTTGATGCTAACAACTTAAGGTTTGAAATTATAGTGACTAAGATTATGTGGGCTCTTATACCCTCCATTGTACTCTCCACATGCTCTTGGATCAGGTTCTCTTTTTCTGTGTATGTGGAGCCCTGCTGCTCTATTGTTCGTTTTCAGCAGTAAGGCCAGATAATGTGTATATTCTTTAAAGAAATATGCAGGCGAGCTGCAGACAGCTGAGGTAAAGCTGAGAGTTAAAGCACTGAAGTCACCACTTTACACTCTGACAGCTGCTTGAGATGAACAGGGCTTTCCTTAACGTTCTAAAAATATCTCTACACCTCCGTCTGTTTGTCTCTCCACCACACTGACCTGATAAAAGCCAACCGAGAAAAGGTGTGGAGAATTGTTTCGTTTAAAATACATTGGTATTTATGAGTGATTCAGATACTCTAAAAATAGTTGTTTTAAAGTGAACTATAAATCAAAATGCATTGTAATTTGCATTACTGCATGTTCTTAGATTAATTTTGGGCATTTTTTTTCTTTCGGTCATTTAATGTGACTTTTAGCCATTTTTAGCTGAGACCAAGCATCTTTTTTTACAGTGTCTCTAACCATATAATTTATTCCTGTCTGTTTTTCCAGAGTTCACTAAATAGATAGATAGATAGATAGATAGATAGATAGATAGATAGATAGATA
>CAIGQW010055694.1:11417490-11430888 GCA_903798125.1 Danio choprae | reverse complement strand
AAATTATATATGTATTTTATTTTTAATACATGTATAAAACTAGGTTGATTTGTGTAAGGGTTTTATGGAATTTGACTCGGCTAGTTTGTATATTATACTGTATATTTTATAATCATAATGCTGTTCTAAGCTTGCAAGTTATATTCAGTTTTAAAATGTATACTCATTTTGTTGACAAATTAAACATTTAACTTTTTTTCAAATAAACTGGCTGTATTTATATGAATCCTTTGTATCTATTTTATTATATTTGTATATAAATATGGGCCTCACAGTGGCGCAGTGGGTAGCACGTTCGCCTCACAGCAAGAAGGTCGCTGGTTCGAGCCTCGGCTGGGTCAGTTGGCGTTTCTGTGTGGAGTTTGCATGTTCTCCCTGTGTTGGTGTGGGTTTCCTCCGGGTGCTCCGGTTTCCCCCACAAGTCCAAAGACATGCGGTATAGGTGAATTGGGTAGACTAAATTGTCCGTAGTGTCTGAGTGTGAATGGGTGTGAATGGGTGTGTATGGATGTTTCCCAGAGATGGGTTGCAGCTGGAAGGGCATCCGCTGCATAAAACATATGCTGGATAAGTTGGCGGTTCATTCCGCTGTGGCGACCCCAGATTAATAAAGGGACTAAGCCGAAATGAAAATGAATGAATGAATGAATGTATATATATATATGTGTATAATATTTTATAAACATGCTGTTAATTACAAATACAGTAGTTTCAATAGTGATAATAAAATAACAGTGTTGTTATGTGAATAATAAAATTTTTGCTATTATAAAGAACGTTTGAATTCATATTGTTTTGTATTATTGTGGTTGTTTCCCAAAAATACATCTTAAAGAGCTTGACAAGATTCATTCGCATATACTGAGTTTATACTATTGCATCCTGAAGTGTATTTTACTTATGCATATAGATTTTACTTGTAGATTTTTATTTTATATATTTTGATATAATCTGGAAATTCAAGCACTGTTCCTCTCTATTTGATTTGATGATGTAAAATTTTCCTTTGATTTTGAGCAACTATAAGAGACATCCACTCTCATTCAGCAGGTGTTTTTTTCTCTCTGATAGAGGACAAATACAGGAAAAGATTGACAATGGCAGAACACATTGCACTTTTTATAGCACAATGGAATGCAATCAACACAAGATTTATATGCAAATGGTGATTAAGGACTATAAACCATCATCATTTGTGAAGCAAGTGTCCTGCTCGTTTCCAAAACTTACTGTATGGTGGCCTCAAGCTCCAAAAGGATTCAAAAACAGACCGATGTAGAAAAGGCATTTTTATGCAAAGAAATTTGCATTGCATCTAAAATACACATTTTATTAACTCTCACTTTCTCTGCATGAGAATTTTGAACTCATCACTTTGAAGTTGAAGTTTGAGGTTGTTGGAGCAGCAGGAACGAACACGTTTTACTGAAAGTCTTGCTTTCAAACTGGGCCTGCTCTCACTTATTTGACCTCATAAACATCAAACCTGTCTTGTTTACACATACTTGCAGGATTAAAAACTGCTGTTCAAAGGTTTGTGTCAGCAAGATTTTTTTTTCCTGTTGTCAACTGTGATATTAAGAAATGTTTGAACACCAAATCAACAAATTAGATCAATTTGTGAAGGTTTGTATGACGGCTATGACATCACAAAAATAAATGTTAAAGTATAAAAAAATATATTAAAATAGCAAATGGTAATATTTCAGAATATTGATGTTTTTAATGTTGTGTTAAATGTTACCTTAGTATGCAGAAAATACTTGCAGAGCATAAAAAAAATCTTACTTAAAAATAAACCAATATACAATAAATGTCATTGTCTAATGATATTTGGACAATGGTATAATGTATTAATTTTAATTAAAAACACATATGGCTTAAGGACTTAGCACACACAAAGTACACATTTTTTCCTGTATTCATAACCGAAAAAATTGTTACGTACACAAACCTTGCACATTGAGTCCAATGTGTATTAATTCTTAAAACAAACGCAAAACATTTCTGCAAACATTCAAGCAGTGATGCTTTGTTTTCATCGCTTTTTCAAAATAGAAAAAGAAAGAGGAATAATTAACTGCACAGAGAGGAAGGAGAGTTCACCTCCTCATCAAAGAGCTGCGTGAGATTATCCCAAAATGCACATTTTATTTCAGGAAATCTGGAATTTTGATACTTTGGGTGATACTTTAGCCACATAACACAAATTGCTGTCCAGTATTCAGTAGTCTAGAGCAGTGGTTCTCAATTCACACTCTGTTTGTCATGAATTGATCTGGCCTCCAGGCTTAAGTGCATTTTGGATTTTGCCTTTGGCTTGTATGGTTCCTCTGAACTGCCAAACCACCTCTCGAATAGCTTTTTTGGATGTGAAAATGGAAAAAAAATGTTTTGTTTTTTTCATGACTGGCAAAAGTTTCTGAGGTAGTGTGTCATTATGACTGACACAGCCTGAGGTGAAATAGATTTTTTTAAGGTGCGAAAATTTCAAACTAACATTTTGGACTAACATTACTGTGCGATAAGTCTTGAAAATCTGTTGTTAATGTCCTTCCCCTCAGGTCACCTAAGATGTGAGTGACTTTTTTCCTCAAAAGAACATTAAAGAAGATTCTTTTCGATCCCCTTTGTGATCCTTAAATTGCAAGCCAACAGCTGCTGGTACAGTTCTTGGAGATTTAGAAAAGCACATACTGTCAAAACAAAATTATTACCCATGGCTCCTGGTGACAAATTGAGGTCTTATGAAGCGAAAGAATTAGACTGTGCAAAATTCATTATTTACAGCGTTTAATCCGTAGCCTCAACAAACGGTCTCCAATGAGCTCCACGTGAGCTTCCTGTTGCATATTAGTAATAAAGTTCAGTGTCTTGCACAGATCTTTTTGCTTCATTATACCTCAGTGTATAATCAGGAGCCATGTGTGTTAATTTAGTTTTGCTTGTATAATTTCTTTTTACTTTCTAAATATTGCTAGCCATTGACTTTCATTTAATAGATTGTCAAGAACCAGTTTCAGCTAAAAATCTAATTTAGCAAAAAAATGTCACCTGCATCTTGGATGGCCTAAGGGGGAGTCCATTTACCACAATTTTCATTTTTGGCAAAACTATCTCTTTAATTTAAGCAAACAGCACTCGGATAATCTATCCTTGAGATGTTTGTCCTAATTTTTCACTTGTCTTCCTCTAGCTGGCCCCTGATGATGCGTGGAAGTGTCCTCACTGTAAGCAGCTTCAGCAGGGCACCGTGCAGATGAGTTTATGGACGCTACCAGACATCCTAATCCTCCACCTCAAACGCTTCCGGCAGGTGGGAGAGCGCAGAAACAAGCTCTCCACTCTCGTCCACTTCCCCCTCACAGGCCTCGATATGGGCCGCCACATGGTCCAGAGAAGCAGCTGTGCCCGAGCGCCGCCTGGCTGGAAACACAGGCCTGAAGCTGGCAGATATGCAGCGGACGTCTTGTATGACTTGTACGCTGTGTGTAACCATCATGGGGGCATGCATGGAGGACACTACACAGGTGTGTGACCGTTATCATTCAACAGTAGTCTATGGCAATTAACAATTTTTAATGTTAGAAAATCTTCTTTCAAACTAGAAGCCAGAAAGCATCCAGAATAAATATTTTAATGGTGATTTTACTATGTTTTAGTCATCTGGACATGTAGATTATAATACACACAACATATATATCTTGACTTTGTGTCAGTCCATTGTTATTACAATTATTTGTATGTTTGGATTGTTTTGGTTTTTACATAAAATCTGCTTCCTAAGAAATCAGCACCTTCAACAGCTTCTTACGAAATATATTTAAAATATAATAATAATTATAACTCAGTAGACTTCCAGTGCATCGGTGGCCATTCAGCAAGTCATTGCCCACCGAAAGCACATTTTTATTGTTGCACATGGTGCCATTTCAGCTGGATTGTGGAATCATGATGATGAAAGGACACTTGAAAGTTCTTCAGAAATCAGCCATCCCTTCTAGATATGGGAAGATGAGGACAGGACACACATTTCAGAGAAGTAATGACCCCAAACATGTGTCACAATTCTCCTTCTGCTATTCTGAGCAGGAGGCTTGTGTCAGATTGTATACGGAGTCGGTCTGGTCACTTCAGTCCATCAGCAGGGAGTTGAAAGTAAAGGAAAGTGTAAAAAAGCACCCAAATGACACAAGAGAGCAGCTAATGCTCACTCAGGAGAAATATAGGCTGCTGGACAGAACTGCCGGTATTTGACAAATATAGTAGCTATCACTGAAGCTTTGAAGCTGAATGAACATTATACTTGAAAACAATGAATGATGAGCTAATTATTAGACTGCAAATCCCATTTCTTAATTTTTAAGGCAAGACATTGCAGGTGAATAGAATTTTTAAAAAAAGACCAATTGTTACCACTATACTACTATACTGAACTGAACAATAGGTGAAGCCTGGTTCAAAGATATTGTTTACATATTTTCAGAGTCAAAGGATTTTACGAAGTAGATTTTGTTTATATACTACCAGAAAAATTGAATAAAAGATATTTAATCAGCCAAATTATGTATAAACAAAACCATCTTCAAAATACAGATCTGACTAAAACTGTAATGTTTGTATTATAAATTATGTATTGTTATAAAAGTCTGCAGGCACAAATTGATAAAGTGCAGCAAAAGAAACACCTAAATATGTATTTTCTTCACATTACACTAAATAGATGCTTGCACTTTGCAACCTCAAAATTGATGAAAAAGTTTTTGACTGCAGTGTCTCACTTTAACACTTAATCGCTGCACAGTGTCAGGGTGACCCCGATAGAAGTTTCCTTTTTTATATATATATATATATATATATATATTCTTTTCATCTCAGGAACATGAAATTTTGTGCAAAAGTAATTTATATTGAAGCACACCAAAATTGGACCTGATCCAGCAGTTCTAAAAGTGTGTAAAAAATCTGTTTCAGTTCCTTGGTTTCCATATTCAAAATTAATGAGAAAAGTGGAAAAAAACAACAACATATTTTCTATTCATTTGTCAAAAAGAGGAAAGTTAAAGTAAACCCAATATAAATCTGGAATGTAATGGAATGAATATGAAATTGGCTTTCCTAACGTACTGGCGTTTCACGGATAAGCCCTAGCTTATACTTGCTAGGTGTATGTGGTGAGTACGACCTCCTGAACTATTCTCCCTGTCATTGTAATTAGGGCCAGAACTGTTGGATGGTTACGCTTTCGGTGGTGCTTATGTGCTCACAACATAACTCAAAGTGATCCACTGAGGTTACGTAGGTAACACTCTTTCTCTGAAGGAGGGAACAGGAGCTAAATCCACTGCTAGGCGGGTTCAGCTCTTCAGCGAATAGTCTGATGAGTACCTCTCAAGCAGCCTTTTATACTCCTAATTGCAGAGCGGCTACACCTGTGAAAGCTGGGCTTGCCAATTTCATATTCTATCCAATGGCCTGTTTTTATACTAATTTACAAAACTGGCACAAACCTGGGGCCTGTTTCATAAACCAAGCTTAGAGAAAAACCAGGCTTATTTTGATAAGTCAGGTTTATTAATGGCGGATTCGGTTTCATAAATCAAATGTATGATAGTTCAAACTCAGTTACTCTGGCAACTTATGCTGGGAAACTAGTCTGGTCCGGGGCAGGTTAACTCTCAGGCTAAGTCTTAAGTTCAAGCTTAATCTAAGTAATGTTAACATTCACCTGCCATAATTTGATGCCATTTTAATTCAATAAACCTCTTAATAAATGATTAAAACTTTATAGTCACTAAATAGTAAATATATATATACACACCAAACATCTTTAAAAATAAAACGATAATACATCTACAATTCAATTCAATACAATTCAAATAAGTTATTCCAAACGAAACAAACACAAACTACATTTCAACTAATTTTTTATATATTTTTAATGTTTATGTTGATTTTCTTTTCCTGTTTATTACAATTTTATTTCATATTTTCCCTCAACAAATTAATTTGGGTGTGCACATTTTTGGACTATGATCCTAAGTTAATTTTTTGTTAGATTAGTTCCACATTTTGCTTTGGTACTGAATAATCTAATGTAAATGCACAAATATATTATTGTAAAGCATCCTGTAGAAAATATTAATTTAAAAGAGAGATCTGTGATGGGTGTACTTAGCTATGTAGTATATGAATTACAAAATTTAATTAAGAAAATAATATTAAGAAAGCACTGACTGATATAAAGAAGTAGGCTACATTTCTTAAAGAATTACTTTAAAGCATCAAACCCTGAGTGGAATAATTGGGAGATGGATCCGGGCTGAGTAGTAGCCTCACTAATATAAAGATATTTTCCCACTGGGCACGGTAAACACAAACGTGTCAAAGGGAAAGCAGCAATTTGCAGCGGTTTCGGGAGAAAATTAAAAATCCCGCCGCTTGTGCGTGCACGGGTCTTTGTAGCCATTATTTTAAACTTAATGTGCTGATGTTAAGCCTATTTTGAATGTTACAGTGAGCCTGCAATGCATTAAAACTTTTCCTTGCAATCAACAATTGGCAGTAAGCGCGCACACGCAAGCACAATTTCAATGTATTGTGACAAATATTTCATTTATTTTTAAAAGGCCTAAATAATGGCCTATATTTTAAAATATATTGCTACATATGGAGCCTATTGAGATGATCTGCAATTTCGTGTCAGCCTTCTCTCTTGCTTTGTTGCAAGCCATAGTTTTTGATTGTTATGTTTAAATTATTATATGTTTGAACTCTAAAAACCAATGCGGCTCACTTGCTGTGAACATAGCTTTGTCTCATTTCAGAGCTCTTTCAGTTCCAGTAGTTGCCATGGTAGCACGGTAGCATGGTAGTTGCATCTATGCTTGACCTTTAAGGTTTAACGACAGTAACATGCACGAGCAGTTCCCCAGTGGGAGGGGAACTTCAATTCTATGTGGAAACTTCTCTCACTCGATGACACCGAGGACCAGATGTCCATCGCTGCATCGGAGAGTGGGCTGTCATTTTTCAATGACAATTTGCACCTGCTTCCTCCCTCGGGTGAGGCATTGGATATGGAATCTGAGATGATGGCCGTGCTAACCGTGGTGAGGCTGGAGATGGCTTGTCTCCCAGCTCTGCCACCGGACCGATTAGGGGTGTGACGTGGAGTATAAGAAGGGGAAACCCTCTAAGTCTCGTCCTCTTCTTCCCGGAGGTGCACAGTAAGTTCACGCAACACTGAGGGCACCTTTTTTTGCCCAGTCTGCATGCGCTCTGCCCTCACCTTTCTTGATGACGGAGCAGCCAGGGGGTACCACGGTGAAAGACCAGTCAAAAAAAAAAAAAAAAAACTCTCCCCGTCGACTATGGCTGCTCCTCGCCAAAGGCGCCCATCTGTGGCTCCAAAATTTGCTCACTGCCAGTATGGAACGCTATGCCTTCCAGCTCGCAGGAACTGTGCTCTTTGCCACAGGCTCCGAGAGTGCCAGAGGACGGACTCTCTTATCTTCCGCTCTTCCTCGGGACGCGCACCTCCCGGGGTGAGCTCTCCCATCCTGTGCTGCCCCACCGCTGGTGCGTCAGTGATTGTACCGATGATGTCACTCGCGCAGGCTCTGCCAGCCTGGTTAGCGCGGCCCAGCCCGTCACGATGGCTCATTCGGACAATCAGACTCGGCTTGCGATTCAAACGCTGAACGGTCCCCCAAGTTCACGGGCATGTATTACACTAAGGTCAGCCCTGTGTTTGCCCCTGTCTTGCACGAGGAGATTGCTGTCCTCCTGGTTAAGGATGCAATCGAGCCGGTCCCTCCAGCTGAGATGAGGTATGGGCTTATTAGTCTTTACTTCGACGTACTCTAAAAGAGCGGTGGGTTATGACTAGGCCCACACGGAATCTGTACGCGCTGAAATCCGTAAATTTCCGCAGATTTTTAGCCTGTCATTGAGTATATTTATTTACTTGTTTAAATGTGTGGAAATTTATATTTATTCCGTTTTTACATTAATTTCAGTAATAATATTGACTAATATTGAAGTGTTCATTTCATTTATTTACTATACAGTTTGTAAAGTAATATAATAAGTCTTTTAGTATATTATATGAGACTTGCTTTACCAAATAAGTGGATCTAGATAGGTTTGCATTGTAAACATTAAATAAAAGTTTAAAAAACTATTACTTTTTATTTCATATATTAAGTTTTTATTTACAATACTCCCAAAATAATTCCGCATAAATCCGCAGATTTTTTACGAAATTCTCAGCAGAAATAGCAAAAAAGTCCGCAGATTCTGTCTGTGTCAGTGTTTGTCCGTGTCAGCCTTTGTTATTGTCATGTGATTCCTTTCGTCCTTTTCCCGCCACCGTCAGTGTCCATCTGTTTCACCTGTGTTCATCCCTTGTGTCTCATTAGTTTAATCATTCCTTTATCCATTTCTACCCTTTCGTCTGTGTCCTTCGTTGTCCTGTATTTTGTTTGCTTCGTTTGATTTGTTTGGTTCGTTTGTCTTATCGTCCTTGTCCCATCTACCTGTATCCAGTATTGTACTCAGTAAGTGTTGTTTAATAAATCTGTTTATCATTTTCATTCCGTGTTCGTCTCCATCATGTCTACCTTCACCATCAGGACGTTACATAATACCGGACCCAAAATTAGCGGCGTGTTTTCCCCCGATTTTCTTTTTATAGTCTTTTTGCCCCTCAGTGTTTTATTTTTTCCCCTTCGTGTTTCCCTGGACCCCATCCACCTTCCTGTTCGTCTTCACCGCCTGCTGGAGCGGGGGGAGAGCAGCCCTGAGGACCATATCCGAGCGACTACCAACAGCTTTCCAGGCGACGTGCTCTGCACGCCCATCATCTCTAGCAGAGCACGATCGTCCGAAGATGGTCTTCGGGGCAACATCGCTGCAAGTATGGAGTGGACACTGGCAAGTAAAAGATGCCAACTCACCGCCTTCCTGGAGGAAGATCTCGTCAGTGCCACTCCCGACCCAGTGACCAGCCAAGCAACACCATCCACCTGCAGGGAGCGCTTGCCAGAGCCCACCGCAGACGGAGAGCCACCCCCAGCGTATGAGCCATCGCCCCCTAGAGCGACAGAGCGGAACTGCGCTGAGATGGAGGAGCTTAAAACCCCGTCTGACTAGGTGTGTGAGCCGGCAACACCGCCAAAAGGGGGAGTCCTGGCGGATACCCGTGAGACCAGCGAGAGTCCCGCCCACCCCCCCTCTGCAGATGGACAGCGGCTGGACACTGGGAGGCTACTCATTGACTTCTGGGGCTATAGTTTTAACCTTCCGCTGTTTCCAGACAGCAATAATCGTCCGCTGTTTCTAGACAGCAATCAACTGTTTCCATACAGTTTTTTAATCTTCCTTCCAGAAAAAAGCCTCAGCTCCAGAGTCATGAGTAGCTTCCCACGGTCCCCCAGAACTGCAGCCAGTCATCCAGCTCTAGCACTGCTGCAGTCAGCCAGCCCCCCAGCTTGCCCTCTAGCTCCGGAAATGGAGCTCGCTTGTGGGTGCTACCTGCCTGCGTCGCCCTCTGGAGGGTGTCGCCCAGCGTCAGCTCCTGCAACCTCTGAGCTGCGGACTCCACCTCGGCCCTTCAACCCTAGGGCTCTGCATTGGCTCACTCCTCCCTCGTCTTCGTCGTGGGCCGTCCGCCCACCAGCTCCGCCAGGCTCCCTCGTCCCTCCGGCTCCACCTTGGTCAGTCGTCGCCCTTCCTTCGCCTCTGGACTCCACTCTTCCGGCTGCACCTCGTCGCTCCGTCCTACTGGCTGCGTTGAGCTCCTCCTTCCCTCCAGCTGCGCCTTGGTCCTCTGTCGCCATCAGCGGCGTCTCCCTCGGTCGGCCCCCTGAAGTCGGCAGCCACTCCTCCTCCATGGTCCCTTCCTTCCTCGACTCCGCCCGGGGCCATCCTTCTGGCTGTGTCCTGGGTCCTCCTGCTCCAGTTCCCTTCCTGGTTCTCCCTTTGACTCCTCCCTTGTACCCTCCCCTTCTACCCTCCGTTCTTGTTGTTTCCTGTTGAAGGCACGAGAACGCGCCTTCAAAAGGGGGGGTACTGTCAGTGTTCGTCCGTGTCAGCCTTTGTTTTTGTCATGTAATTCCTTTCGTCCTTTTCCCGCCACCATCAGTGTCCATTTGTTTCACCTGTGTTCATCCCTTGTGTCTCATTAGTTTAATCATCCCTTTATCCATTTATACCCTTTCGTCTGTGTCCTTCATTGTCCGGTATTTTGTTTGCTTCGTTTGATTTGTTTGGTTCGTTTGTCTTATCGTCCTTGTCCTGTCTACCTGTATCCAGTATTGTACCCAGTAAGTGTTGTTTAATAAATTCGTTTATTATTTTCATTCCGTGTTCGTCTCCATCATGACTACCTTTTACCATCAGGACGTTACAGTCTGGCCCTAGTTATGACCAATCCTAGTTCTGCGCGTTTTGACCCACTGCCTTACAAGCAGCCGCTCAGAATGCTCATGCAGAAGCACATTCCCCGATGCATTCACCCTCAGGATTGGTCTGCAGCGATAGACCTGAAGGACACGTATGTTCATGTCTCCAACTTTCCATGCCACCAGCAGTTTTTGCGGTTTGCGTGCGAGGAACAAGCATAGTAGTACAAAGTCCTCCCTTCCGGGCTCTCCCTGTCTCTGAGGATTTTTTCACCAAGCTCACGAAGGATGCCCTAACACCCCTTCAGCTCGTGGACATCTGCATACTCAATTATTTTGATGACTGGCTTTTTATAGCTCATGTGGGATCAATTTGTTATGAATAGGGACTGGGTGCTCCGGCACCATGACCTGTTAGGGTTTCGGGTCAACCGAGAAAAGAGCCGGCTCGCCCCCGTGCAGAGCATCTCTTTTCTAGGGTAGGAGCTGGACTCGATCACCATGACGAGCTGATACTGACCTGTCTGAGAGAGTTCGACAGGAAAACTGTGGTCCCACTGATATTATTTCAGAGGCTCCTGGGGCATATGGCATCCGCAGCTGCTGTCAAGCCGCTCAGGTTGCTCTATATAAGACCGCTTCAGCATAGGCTTCACAATCGGGTCCCCAGACACGCATGGCACTCCGCTATGTCAAGCTCTAGACGGACCCTGCATTTCTTGGCATATTAATTATAATGGAGCTGTTGGCAGTGTATCTCACGCTGCAGCACTTTTTACCGGTGCTAGAGGGGAAACACGTGCTGGTCAGGACGACAGCACGACGACAATGGCGTATATCATCCGCACGGGGGGTATCCGCTCTCGCCGCATGTCTCAGCTCGCTGGCCGTCTGCAAAGACACCTTTTCTAGCTAAAGAGGCCCCCAGCATCTGACTTAGCGGAGAATTCAGGTGCCTGGCCCATTACGTTGTTGGCAGGGTTAGTTCAAATGTTTTCATGCCACCAGGTCTTCCCATTGGGCAGCAGGTGGCCTCCACAGCGCCCTCCCTTTTGGGACTGCACACTTTCCCAACGTACTGTCGTATTTTAAAATTCCTAGAACTTCACTAGGTGTATTTTTTTACTTCCCAAAAAATATAAATAAGCCTTTAAGCGCTTCACAGGTAAGTAAGGGCCAGGGGGCACGTTGTAGGGCTGCGTCTCTGGTGATGAGGGTGCACTCACACTGAAGCCAGGCAAACCTCTCACCAGTGACGTGGTAAGGTTCAATCGCAATACTTTTGCCCATAGTGGAAGTTTCCACATAGCATTGAAGTTCCCCTCCCGCTGGGGAACGAAACGGAACGGAAATGCTATGTTCCTTCGCCACATCGGTTGTGCCTTAGCTGACAGCTGTAGTTTGGCTCTTTAGCTAGAAAAGGTGTCTTTGTGATGCACCGTGGGCATCTTTATACAACAGATGATTGTTATTGCTTCCAGCTGTGCACGCTGAGGCCACCAACTCATTGGCATTCATTGGTCCATTTTATTACTCTTTCAGATGATTGGCTTCTGACAAAATCCCCATAGTGGAACTTTCCACATAGCATTATTATTATTTTAACTGAACTCACATTAGTTAGATCAAATGATCTTCAACTTACTGTTATGGAACCCATTTAAGTGTGCACGTTTAGCTCGGCTCATTGAAGTCAGGTTTTTGACTTTAATCCCCGCTTTTCTAAACCACTTTTATGAAACAGCCCCCAGAAAAGGATCGATACTTAACCACAAAATTAACAAGGAACAAGCATGTTTACTCATACTTGCATGTGCAGCTTTGTGGGGCTTTTTATTTTTTGTTTTGGCACATTGAAATCAGCAGTTTTTTTGTTTTGTTCTTTTTATTTACTGTTTTATTTAAAGATCATCACTTGTTCTACTAATATTTATTGTGATAAATAATATTCTCAAATAAATAATATGTATAATAATTTGCAAAAGCAAACTATTGAAAATATGTCAGACAAATATAAAATACCGAAATTTTATGTATTTTAGAATGTTAAAATCTGTATTTTGGGGAATATATGTCACAAATTTGTGAGAAAAAGTTTTTTTAAAGCATCAAGACAAATAGCCTGAAAATAAATGAGTCTCTATGGACCCCTGCTGAATATATGTGGAAATTGCTCTTTTTTTATTTGTATTTTATTTAATTGTAAACATTTATTCTATAACCTGCAGAAGGCACTGTTCTATCGCTAAAATATGAGCCAATATCCAGAAACCTTTAATATTGAATTTAGGTCAGAATTTCAGTGATTTAAAATAATAATAATAATAATAATAATAATAATAATAATAATAATAATAATAACACAAAATATTCACAAAAACACAGCATGAGAAATGAATGTAAAAAAATATATAGTTTATAATATAAAGAAAATATATTTCCTCATGTAATTACTCTGTAAAAGAAACCTGAGTGTGATATTTTTTTTTCTTGCACCAATTAAGGGTGAATAGGTCTCAAACAAAAGAGGAAAATAGCAGAATGCTGATTGCAGGTTTTTTCTCTTACCTCAAATTGCCAGAGAAATTTGTATTCATTGTCCGTACTGTATATACCTGAGTCTGAAGTACTGTGTGCTGCATGCTGAATATAATGAATCTTTGTTTTAAACAGCATACTGCAGGAACTCTGTGGACGGTCAGTGGTACGCCTATGATGACAGCAGTGTTGAGCCCATGCCGGAGGGAGAAGTGTGCACTCGTGCTGCTTATATCCTCTTCTATCAGAGACGTGATGCCATCCCTTCTTGGTCAGCTAGCTGCTCACGACAAGGTGACCACTCATCTCTGACATTCACTCACATTTTATCAAAAGCAAAAAATAAAGCACATACTAAATTACTGAGAAACTAAGAAACAAACACCAAGAAATTTATGATTACAAAATATGCTGTTCAGAATTCAGGCTGTATTCTGTCATTTAAAAAAAACAT